>CAUYON010158362.1:0-13256 GCA_963573935.1 Arctocebus calabarensis | reverse complement strand
TAAAGATGAAATGTCCAGGCTGGGCGCGGGGGCTCACACCTGTTATCTTAGCATTCTTGGAGGCTGAGGTTGATGGGTCACCTAGCTTATGGGTTGGAGACCACCCTGAGCCAGACCGAGACCTCCTCTCTAAAAATAGCCAGGTGTTATGGCAGGTGCCTGTAGCCCTAGCTATTTGGGAGGCTGAGGCAAGAGAATCATTTAAGCCCAAGAGTTTGAGGTTGCTGTGAGCTGTGACACCACAGCCCTCTACTGAGGGCGACATGGTGAGACTCTGTCTCAAAAAAAAAAAGAAAAAGAAAAAGAAAAAGATGAAATATTCAATTTGTAGTTATTATTCTAGTTTCTTACCAAGGATATTATCTCTTACAACTCCTTTTTAAAATTTTAGAATATTACTTCAGACCTTTACCTATTTTTTTATTTTATCTAGTACTATCAACCATGGTCATTCCCAAATAAGCATTTCACCCAAAAGTTTTATTGGGGCGCTAATAAAGTGAAAATATATGGGCCAAAGGGGTGGAAGAAATCTTCTGTGAAAGCAGGCTTTGATCAAGGTTTGAAGGATGGGTTTTGATCAAGGTTTGAAGGATGGGTCGTATGTAAACAGGCGAGTACAGGTCTTATCAGGAATGACAGTGACGACTGCGGAAGAAGTGATTGGAATAAGAGTGTAGAGAAACCCATGGGTAAGAGATAATACGAAAGAGGGAAATTGCATGCTGCTGTCTTTGGCATATTGGTATGCACCTCTAGCCTTAGCTACTCAGGAGACTGAGGCAAAAGGATTATTTGGCCCCAAGGTTTGAGTTCAGCCTGGACAACATAGAGAGACCCCTGTGACTTTAAAAAAATAAATAAAAACCCACTTTCTTCCTTAAATTCTGCAGGAATGAGGTCTGCCAATTTAAGATATATAACTTTAAAATGATTATTATCCATTTATCATCTGGTCCTGGCTGATTTCACTGGTGAAAGCATATGTCTAATGTACACCAGGACATAACTTGTTCTGGTTCAAGGCCAAAGACTGCCCTTAGTGTCTCAGAAACAGTTCTTACTCATGGTCAGCTGGTAGGCTGGCTGAGGTTTCTGCTATTGCCTAAGAGGAGAAAGCTCATACAGTCCAGCCCTGAAATTACCTCGTTTACATTTGACAGATATTTAAAGTTGGCATACACGTATACCAAAAATTCAGTTGTTGGAATCACCTTCATATTGTTGTTGAATATGTTATTCTAAGTTTGGGGATAGAGAAAAGAGGAGATTATTTCATTGATTGCAAAGAAAAGAATTTCATTCTTTTTACATCAGGTAGTTGTTTTGTTTTTTTTTTTTTGGAGACAGTGTCTCACTGCATCACCCTTGGTAGAGGGCTGTGGCCTCACAGCTCACAACAACCTCAAACTCTTGGGCTTAAGCGATTCTCTTGCCTCAGCCTCCCGAATAGCTGGTACTACAGGCGCCTGCCACAATGCCTGGCTATCTTTTTTGTTGTTGTCATTGTTGTTTAGCTGGCTGGGTTTGAACCCTCCAGCCTTGATGCATGTGGCCAGCACTGTAACCACAGTGCTACAGGTGCCAAGCCAGCCAGTTGGTTTTCATAAACCTTGAACAAAATATTTTCCCATGCCAGAGATGATAATAAGGTTAATAATGAATTATTCTTATATAATAGTATATTAAACAATTGTTGCAAAATTTTCAATTCATAAAGGAACATTGGTATAAAGAAATTGTTACATCATGTGAATTTAACATGGTTTTTGTTCAGCATCTATTATATTATAAATCCAGTCCTGTGCTTGATTCCAATGGGAGAATCAAAGAAACAGATTTGGTCCTAATAGTCAACAATTTTAAAAATAACTAGCTTTTCTGACAAAATTTTCAGGGAAAATGCTCAACCATGAAGTCCAGACTGTGAATTAACACATATTTATTGAACATGTATATATGACAGTGTAAAATCCAAGGGATAGTAAAACCAGGAAATAAACATATCTGGAAAAGAGGCAGGGGTTAGATCCTCATTCAATATGGTTTTAGTATAATTCAGTATATTTGAAATTCTATCCTTAAACTAAATTTTAAGCATTTTTAAGGGAGAAACTCTATTTCTTTGATCCCCCTTCTGTCCTTTTTCTCTTCTTTTCTTCTTTCTAAAGTCTTCTCTTCTCTCCTTTTCTAAGACTAATTACTGTGTCAACTGCCCTTCATACGTAATGGTAAATAAAAACTGTTTTATGAATAATAAAAGTGTGCATTTTAGATTTTTATAAAGCCACAGAAAAGAATTTACATGGATTTTCATTATTAAATTCTGTGTAATACATAATATTTTCTTATAAGCCATTTTAGTATTGTTTTGATTTTTTATTTTTTCTAATATGGGTAACAAACAGACAATGGCATAAATTTTTCCTGATCTGAAGATAATTGATTGGCATTTTTAACTCTTTCAAGTCTCATTTGTATTCCTAAATCAAGCCAGATATATGTGCTTGAATGTGTAATGCTATAATTTGAAAATAGTTATCCTTACACACCAGATATACAGAATTAGTTTATACTTTTACTGGGTTTCATTATTCAAGAGCCCACACCATGTTGAATCTGTTTATTTGGAGAAAGCTTTATTTACATTGAAAACTTTCATATTGTCGACATGAGTGAAAAACTATTCAGTTGTTTCATTTGCTAGGTAAACATTTATCTCATCATTTGTAACTAAGAATACATCCTAATGGATGGTATTTGTGGAAAACATCGGTATGCTCCCTGGAGTTTATAGCTCCTAATGAAAACACAATTTGTTTATCTGTTCATTACTTCAGAGGCATTTAGGTTGTCTCCAGGTTTTGTTAATTATGAATTAAGCTGCTGTGAATGTTCCAGCATAAGTCTTTGGATTGACATCTTTCCATTTTTCTTGGGTAAAGTCGTGGGAGTAGGATTGCTGGGTCAAGCGGCAAATGCATATTTATAACAAACTGTTTTTCAGAGTGCCTGTGCTTACTATTTCATATTTTCCCCAGCAATGCTCCAGAGTTCTGGTTGTTCCATATCTTTGCCACCGCATGGTACTATCATTATAAACTATAAATTTGGCTCGGTGCCCATAACTCAGTGATTAGGGCGCTGGCCACATACACCGAAGCTGGAGGGTTCGAGCCAGCCTGGGCCTGCTAAACAATGACGACAACTGCAACCAAAAAATAGCTGGAACATATTCTTCTTAGTAAAGTATCTCAAGAATGGGAAAAAAAGGTACTCATATACTCAATACTACTATGAAATTAATATATAACCACCTACACACTCATATGAATGGCAAAACATAACTATTGTCCAGAAAGTAGAAGGGAAGGGAGAGAGAGGGGAGGGGAGGGGGTCTTTGGGAGGAGAGGGAGTATTTGTAGGGACCTCACCTAATGTGCATGATGCAATGGAACATTTCAAAACTATTCAGAAATGAGTGTAATTGTGATGGATGTGTTACTTAGTTCAATGTAAGCATCTCACATTGTATATTGAAGCAGGACCCTGAACCCCACAAATGCATCAATGTACAAAGTTATGATTTTATAGAAACAATCAAAATAAATTAAAAAAAAAACAACAAAAATAGCTGGGCGTTGTGGCAGGTGTCTGTAGTCCCAGCTCCTTGGGAGGCTGACGCAGGAGAATCACTTGAGCCCAAGAGTTTGAGGTTGCTGTGGGCAACGCCACGGCCCTCTATGCAGGGTGACATAGTGAGACTCTGTCTCAAAAATAAAGAAATAAATAAATTTGTAATTTTAGTTAATGGTATTTAGTTAGTGGTGTCTTGTTCTAATATTAATTTGCATCTTCCTGATAAAGAAGGATCTGACTTGATCTCAAGTGCTAATTAACATTTATTTACCTTCTTTATGTTCAGACTTTCAACCTTTTGAAAAAATTGGGTAGTTTTTCTTTATTTTAGTGTTGATTTATAGGTATTTGTATAATTACATATAATCTACATAAGGGTCCTTTGTCAGATATATGCATTGTAGATATTGTTTTCTAGTCTGTGCTTTGCCTGTTAATTTCCTTAATTAAAGGTGTTGTTGATGGGGGCAAAAGCTTAAAATTTTGATAAAATCTATTTTATATTTTTTCTTGTTAAATTTACTTATGTATTTATTTATTTTGAGACAGAGTCTCACTATGTCCCCCTCTGTAGAGTGTTACGGCGTCATAGCTCTCAGCAACCTCAAACTCTTGGGCTTAAGTGATTCTCTTGCCTGAGCCTCCCAAGTAGCTGGGACTACAGGCGTCCGCCACAACACCCAGGCATTTTTAGAGACAAGATCTCATTCTGGCTCACATTGGTCTCCAACTCTGGAACTCAGGCGGTCCACCACCTTGGCCTCCCAGAGTGCTAGGATTACAGGTGTGAGCCACCGTGCCTGCTTTTTCTTTTATATTTAGTACATATTTTGTACTAAGAAGTATTTACCTATGCCAAGATCATAATTTATTTTTAATCTTTTTAATTCTAGAAGTTTTATGTTTCTAGTGTATAAATTCAGGTATATGATTAAGCTACAATTAATTTTTATGTAAGGACTAAAGCAGGAGTTGAGGTTTGCTTTATTTTTTCCATATATATGGACAATTCTGGCAACAGATGTTAAAATGACACTTCTTCCTGCATTGAATTCAATTAGTATCTTGGTAAAAATCAGTTATCTTTTTTTATTTGAGTCTATTTCTCCCTATTTTACTCCTTAAATCTTAGCAGTACTCCCTTGTTTTTGAAGGATATGTTCCAAGACCCCCAGTGGATTCCTGAAACTGCAGATAGTGTCACATCCTATAAATACCATGTTTTTTCTTCCCTATACATATGTTGCTATGAACAAGTTTTATTTATAAATTAGGAACAGTAAGAGATTGTACCAGAATTTTTATTGCATCTCAATTCACAATTGCCAAATCGTGGAAGAAATTCAAGTGCCCATCAACCCATGAATGGACTAACAAACTGTGGTATATGATACCATAGAATACTGTCCTGCCATAAGAAAAGATGGAGAGTCGTCTTTTATGTTTACCTGGATGGAGCTAAAACATATTCTTCTTAGAAAAGTATCTCAAGAACGGAAAAAAATATCCAGTGTACTCAATACAAATATGAAACCAATGTATAAAAAACATGCCCACATGAACGATATAATACAAATATAGTCTATTTGTGTTAGGGGGAGGGGAGGCAATGGGCTGGAGGAAGGAGGGCAATTGGTGGATGTCACTAAGGTGCACAATGTGAGGGTGCTCAGCACGCCCCCTGGTGAAGGACTCAACAGCAACTTGAACTTTACCTTTTAATTGGAAACAAGGTAACATTTGTACCTGCATTAATATGAAATTAAAAAAAAGAATTCCTACATTTGGTAACTTAATAAACATTTATGAACTAAAAAATCTTAAGTATAACTAATAGTAAAACAATTATAATGATATACTTTAAAAGTTATGTGAATGTGGTCTCTATCTCAAAATGTCTTAGTATGTTTGGATGACGGTTGACTGCCAGGAAGGGGGTACGGGGGATTCCCATTTGCCCATTGTATGCTGGTGATACCTTGTTTTGATTACTGTTGCTTTATGACAAGTCTTGAAATCAAGTTGTAAGTTTTATAACTTTCCATTCCTTCCAAATTGTTTGCATTTTCATATAAAATTTAGAAAGAAGTTATCAGTTTCTTCAAAAGAACATACCAATATTTTCACTGTGTTTGATTGGTTGTTGTTGTGTTGATTTGTGAGGTTGAGATCACTGGGGATATTTTAAACATACTGAGCTTTCTAACCCAGGAGTGTGGCATATCTCTCTCCATTTACTTGGACCTTCTCTGGGTCTCTTGGCAGTGTTTTATAATTTTCAAGGCAAAGATTTTTACTTCTTTCTTTACTTTATTCTCAATTGTCTGATCTTTTGATGTTATTATAAATGATAATATTGTTATTTTAAGGTTTTTATTGATGTTAATTTCAAAACTTTTACCTTCCGTTCATTTATTCACCACTGTCTTAAGATGTTGTGAATGTGGGAGCAGGACTTACTCTTCTGCTGGGATTGCGGTCAGAATACTGCTGAGGGTCAGGAAACCTCCGTATGTTTTAAGGCTAGCTGTGAAACTGAGAGAGGTCTCGCTCTGCTTTGCACCCTTTGGGTCAGCGTTTTGTGTTGTTGGGGACTTTTGTGTGTCTCAGTCCCACACTTGGCCTTCTGCGCCTCAGCAGCACTCTTGATGTACTGCCACTCTGAACCCCGGAGGCCCCAGGAGGATTCTTCCCAGCTCTTCTGCCTGGCCCTCTGAGTTCCCTGGGTCCCTGCCTCGCCCTATGTGGCCCGTGGGGGATCTTTCTTCCCTCTCTAGCCTTGTCTCCAACCTTGGGCACAGGCACATTTCAGCACTTGGTGAGGGCTTGCAGCCTGGTGCATGTGAACTTGACCTGCTGGCTGGAACTCCTTGGGATTTAATTCACAAACAGTGCAACTTCAGCAGATTTCTCTGTATTCTCTTCCATGGCAAATTCTTACTCCTGCTGCTGCTGCTCCAGGCATGAGAACAGCAGTAAGTCCTTTCCCATTTATGAAGGGCTTGCCACTTTGTGGAATTCTTAAATTTATGTTTGTTTGCACTATTAGCTCTCTGCAATAGGATGCTTTTATAGCTTAGGTAGCTTGCTCAGCTTGTAAGAGTGGGAGCAATGGTCTCTTGCAACTTTCTACATTCCAGCTAAAATACAGAAATTCTGTATAAAAGCTTTTAAATATATTCACTTCAGATGCAAGAAGAGACTGATTTTCTTGATATGGTTGTCCCAACGGTTCTTTGGCCTAATAGAAACATTCAGAGTACTATATGTATGAACTTGCCGGTAATGTGTTTGTCATATGTGAACTTAGAAATTCAGATGATATTCTTGGATGGATTTTTACATGATCCAGATTCATGTTATTTACTTTTTAATTGATTTCTTTTTGCAGACAGCAGCATTTCCTAAAAAAAATGTGTGGTGAAGTGTGTGTGGTTCTTTCTAAAGTTGAGAGATTTGGGACATGTCATCAATTCATTAAAAACCACAATGCCAATTTCATGGTGGGAAGCATAGTTTGTTGAACCGGTAGCTTGAGAAAAGCCTGTAGTTTGATGATTGGTGAAATCTACTTACGTGGCTTTTGAATTAGGAACTTGGGAGCTATGATAGTAGGGGGAGAGCGCTGTTTTAAGGAACTCAAGTTTCAACATCGTACAGGGAACAGATAGCTCTCTGAAGGAAGGATGCTTACTCCGACAATGATGGTTAATTTTTATCACTGTCCTCATGGTTCAGTTTCAAAGGAAGAGTTTTATGCTACTTTTAGTTGATTTATACATTGTTCTTAAAAGTTTTCTGCAGACTGTTTCAGGCCTTTGGGTTTGTCCTAACTACATCCTAAACCTTTATAACTGCCTGTATTCCTCTGTGTAAGAGTTCCTTGATATCATAATTTCCAATTAAAGTAATGAGGCTCTTAAAATATCTACATTCCTCAGATGGCCAAGGATTGTTGGGGGAGGGGCAGGCCTGTGAGTAGCGTGGTGACAGGAGACTGTCGCTGGCCCCGGTACCAGCTGGAACTTGTTAACTGAAAGTAGGTTCTCAGTAGGACCACTCTTTAATGTCCTATTTAACGGTCCTCTTAACTTGCTTGCTGTAATTGGGATGAGAGGAAAGGATTTCTGGAGAATTTTCTTCTATGAGCAATATTCTGTTACAGCAATATAAGATTACTTAAATTCTGTGATTTTTTTTTTAATTCAGGGAAAAAGTCAGTCCAATCAAAGTCAAGTTAGCTTTAAAGAGAAGAGACTTATTTGTCTGCTAAAGATAGGCAAGTAGTGATATCCTTTTTCATTCTTTTTTTACCAAAGCACGGACACAAACTGTGGAAATGGAAAGTGAGTATTTGGTTTCTATTTCGGCCGCCGTAGGAGGTCTCTGACCTGCCTGTTTCACTTACCCTTGGGAAAGTGCGGGTCTCCTATAATCCAGTTTGGCCCTGAGAGAGCTGGTGCGACTCAGGCAGGTATTGGATTCAGGTTCCTTCGTTTCCTGGCTGTTTGACCTTGGAGAAGTTCCCTAACCTTTTTGCGAGTCAGTTCTCCATTGCTAACAGGGAGCAAAGATTACTCCCAGCTTCCCAGGATTGTTGAAGCACTGAGATAATTTGTATAGCTGGTGAAAAAAAGGAACATTTTCTAATCTTTGCTATGACTATTTATGACAGAAAGAATAAGTTCAAAAGGTGACCTTATTACTCTGTAGCTGCCTTTCTTGATTTTTCTGACCATCTGGCCTTGGATAGCTATTTCATGTCCACTCATTCTTACGTGCTTTTGTTTACTTAACTATTTAGTGAATGGGCATCCCATTGGCTGCTCGGATTCTTACCGACCTGGTGTAGGCTGAAAGTTCACAATGTTTTTGTATTTCTTCCACTGATGGACAATGCCATTTTAATGAAACTTTCTCCTTAGTTTGGGTTTTTCACTTCATATTGATGCCAGTAATTTATTGAATAAAATGATTTTTAACATTTTTCTCAAACATTTGTAATTTCTCTGTAAAAATATATGGTGCTTTTTCATTTCTGAATCCACATCTTCTTGAGTATGGACTATTGACATTGGAAGGCTTTGGAATAATGAGACAGAACATAATAAGAAATTATTGACACAATTTACTGGTAATACTTTTCGATGGCTTTTTTTATTCACTTTGCAGAACAGAAAGGGGCATTTTAACAAATACGGGGAAAATAAAAGAGATGAAATAGCCATTCAGCTCTCCCTTGAATTATCTTTCAAATGATTTTGAGAAATAGGAAAGGGGATTCTCTGGATAAAAGGGGATTCCTTGTAGATTGAAATTGCTTCTCTGCTCATGACTCTGTCCCATTGCTTTATGTATTGCTTTGTCAAGGTAAGAATTTTCCTGTTTTTTCCTTTAACTCTGTCCTCCCCTGTCTTTCCTGTAACAGTAAGTGGCACCAATGTTCACTCAATTGCTCAACCCCAAACTTAGGAGTCAACCTTGATTTCTGTCTTTTTCTCACAGCTCCCATTCAGTCCATCAGCAAATCCTGCCAGCAAGAAGATCACTGTATATGTGATTCTGACCTCTGCTCCCCACCTTGCCCACAGAACCACCATCTCCCACCAGTATTAATAGAAACTAACTGGACTCCTCCATGGCTAGTTCTTCACAAAATATCATGAAAAATAGCTACTCAGCTGTAAGATGGAATGAAGCAGAGTAGAACCTCTGTGAGTTGATCCCCCAAGGGACTGTAACAAACGGGTCAGCATACAGAGGTCAACCTAAGGAACTAGGTCTACTGTGCTGACGTGTACGTGTGGTGCGTGTCCAGTCTATGAAAATTAGGTCATCTGAAGGAGGAGGTCAGTGTAGGGAGGCGGTCGGCTATGGAGGTTCTACTGCAATGTCTTCTGTGGGGACTTGGATGGAACTGGAGAATGTCCTCCTAAGGGAAGTATCTCAGGAGTGGAAAAACAGACACTGCATGTTCTCACTCATAAGTGGGAGCTACGTGAGCGGTACATATGGCCGTAAAGTGGTGTAATGGATGTTGGAAATTAGCAAATGGAGAGGTAGGGAGGGAGGCAGGGATGGAAATCTACCTATTGGGTATAATGTACACTGTCCTGGTGATGGGTCTACGTCAAGTCCTGACTTCAGCCTTGTGCAATTCAGGTATGTAACAACAAACATGTACCCCCTAAATCTATTGAAATAAAAAATTAGCTAGAGTGAGTTGTAAGCTAATTCCTGCTTATAATTTTGCAATGGCTTCCTATCCCTCTAAGAGTAACATGGCAACCCCCTTCCGTGATCCCCGGGCCCTCTGTGAGCTGCTCTTGTCTGGCTGTGGGCTGCTTCACCACACGCCTCCACTGCCCTGCAGTTGCTGGTGCCTTTACCCCTGTCTCTCCCCAGATAGAGCCACGCTTCACCTTTTCAGCTTCTTCAGACTCTCCTCAAATGGTATGTCTTCTGAGGAGCCATCCCAGCCATTAGGCTCCCACCTGTTCCCCATTTGCCTGTTCTATTTTTCTTCATAGTACTTACCACCACCTGAACTTGAATCATCTCCTTTAGTGCATTATTCCTCTGTTGCACGTCTAGTCTCTAGAATGCACACGCTCTGAGGGGAGGGAGCTGGCCTTTCCCTCCTTATTTACCTTATCCCTAGAACAGAGCCTAGCCTGGAAGGCCTGCACAGAGCCTAGCTCATACAACAAAGGTATTATTCCTCTTTGTCTAGTGACAAGAGGTGAAATGATGCAGATATTTCAGGATAATGCATTGGCTTGCCGGTAGGACACCCAACCCCAAATAGATTTCAGGATATATTGTTGAATATGCGTTTTGAAATTCAGTTCCTGCCATTATTCTTTGATCAGAATGTACAGTGGGCAGGGAGCACAGTAGTTTGCTGGTTCTCTAAGCCTTTGGTCCTCAGCCTCCAGGCTGCTGGTACCTGTCCGTGACCTCTTAGGAACTGGGTGGCACAGCAGGAGGTGAGCAGTGGGGAGCAAGTGATGCATCATCATATTTACCTGCCCATCACTCCCACCCCTGTCTGAGCTCCAAGCTTGTCAGATCGGTACAGCATTAGATTCTCATAGGTGCCTGAACTCTTGTGAACTGTGCATGGGAGGGATGTAGGGGGTAGGCTCCTTACGAGAATCTAATGCCTGATGATCTGATCGGAGCTGAGGCCATGATGCTAGTGCTGGGGAAATACAGGTGGGGCCATCTAGTTGCAGGAAGGTAAGCTCAGGGCTCCCACTGATTCTGCATTATGGTGAGTTGTCTAATTATTTCATTATATATAACAGTGTAATAATAATAGAAATAGAGTGCATGATAAATGTAACGTGCTTGAATCATCCCTGAACCATCCCATTCTACTACTTCATTTCTTCCCCATCTATGGAAAAATTGTCTTCCATGAGACCTGTCTCTGGTGCCAGAAAGCTTGGGGACCACTGCCCTAAGCCCTTATGTAATCAGCCTTCTCTACTCCCCGAGGCCGTCCTGGCCAAGTGGGAGGGGATGAGGAACCTTGGCAATCCTAGCAGGCAAGGCTGTCCTAATTCAGGTATCTTGAGATGAGAGGAGATAGCAGTTTCCCCACCAAGGCACAGGCCAATAATCTTTTTTTTTTCTTGCAGACTGTGGTCGGGGCTGGGTTTGAACCCACTACCTCCGGCATATGGGGACAGCGCCCTACTCCTTTGAGCCACAGTCGCCACCCTGTCATAATCTATCTTCACAGTGTCCATCCACTCTATAAAATTAACTTCTACCCTCACTCCTGATTTTCATTTTAGTCCTATATCAGCTATGGGGCCCGAACCTAAATCCCACTGCATTTGGAAGAGGCCAGCGATGTCCTATTAGATGCTATCCCTTTCTTCCCAGCCCCTTTTCTTCCTCCTCCACCTTAAGAAGACTCTAGTTGCAGTCACCTTCAGACCAGCAACCAGCTGCTCTGTGCTACCATCCCCCTGTAGTGCAGGGGGGCTCAGCCTTTGGATCGCGACCCACAGGAAGTTTATTAAGGGGCCGCGGCATTAGGAAGGTTGAGAACCGCCACTATAGTGAATACTGTGCTTTCACTGTAGCCTGCAGCCCAGCTGCTGAGGCTCTTAGGGCGTCCAGACCACACCACCAAATATCGACCCTGTTCAGATGAGACTTCAGTTTTCCATATCCTTTTACAGATTAGGTGCACTTTTAAGCTTTAAGCGAATAATCACTCTAAACCAAAGTAATTATTACGCTCAGGATAGGGACAATTTCATTCATTTACATCTGCAAAAGATTGCTTCTTGAGGACCTAAGATAATTCATGGCCTCTGAAACTAAGAAACTATTGATGTTAGGGGATATTTGCCATGTGCAGTAGTTGATCAAATCCATTGCATCTTTGTGGCTATTTAGCAAAACTGTTAGATAAAGTTTGAACAGACTGTAGGCTTTTCATTGTTTGATATTTTTCATAATCCAGGTCAGAAAACAACCATGCTTAAAATATTTTTTCAGGATCATAGCTTTTTTTTAATCCCCTGAAAGGAAAGTTTTCTTGTTTACTTGTGACTTGCCTCATGAATATTCAGCTGTCAACAGAGCTGCAAGCCGATCCATAAAAATGAGCTCATTAGTGGCATTTTGCTGTTTCTTACTTGGTTCATGAAGTGTGTGGACGTATTTGTGATAGATAGTTCATATTTTATTTTCTTCTTGATTTTGGGAACATGAAAGGATTATTGATAATTATCCCAGATCTTCCCAGTTGAGTTTAGTTTTTTTTTGAGACAGTCTCTCATTATGTCACCCTCAGTAGAGTGCCTGTGGTGTCACAGTTCATGGCTATCTTAAACTCTTGGGCTTAAGTGATTCTCTTGCCTCAGCTTCCCAAGTACCTGGGACTACAGGCGCCCACCACAATGCCTGGCTATTTTTTATGTTTTATTTTTGGTTGTAGTTGTCATTGTTGTTTGGCAGGCCTGGGCTGGGTTTGAACTTGCCAGCTCTGGTGTATGTGGCTGGTGCCCTAGCTGCTGAGCTACAGGCGCTGAGCCTAGTTTTTTCTTAGTATTTTTTTTTTGAATGTAGAAGGAAATGTTTCAGTATTTTCCCTCTAATAGATGATTAATATAAATTTTACAAAGAACATTATGAATAAAAAATTAAGAATGACTTGAAAACGGTTTACAAATGGTTTACCTATGTATGCTTGCACAATATCTGTTGCACTTAGTTGGTTAGGAACGCCATTGATTATAACTTGCTGTGGGATGTTGTGTTATAAAAGAAGACCTCCTTCTTGAGGGTCTTTCTTCAGGGACTGTGCTGTTATTTAATGAAAATGGCATTCTGCAAGTATGTTTGGTGATATAAAAATAAAAGAAAAAATCTTAGTAACAGCAAACACTTATCTAGTCCTTGATGCGCTAGTTACACTTTACACATATTAATTAATTAATTAATTAATTTTCTTATTGAATCATAGCTGTGTACGTTAGTTCAACCATGGGGTACAGTGTGGGGGCTTCACATGCAATCTGAGATATTTTATCAACCTGATTGACATACCGTTCATGATATTTTCTCGTTTACTATATGAAAACATTTTTGAT
>CAUYON010158358.1:0-24952 GCA_963573935.1 Arctocebus calabarensis | reverse complement strand
TTGCTCAGGCTGGTCTCAAACCTGTGAGCTTAGGCAATCCACCTGCCTCAGCCTCCCAGAGTGATAGGATTACAGACGTCAGCCACTGCACCCAGCCTTGATTAGGCATTTTATTTATTTATTTATTTATTTTTTTTTTTTGAGACAGAGCCTCAAGCTGTCATCCTGGATATAGTGCGGTGGCATCACAGCTCACAGCAACCTCCAATTCCTGGGCTCAAGCGAGTCTCTTACCTCTGCCTCCCGAGTAGCTGGGACTACAGGCGCCTGCCACAACGCCCAGCCATTTTTTGGTTGCAGCCGTCATTGTTGTTTGGCAGACCCGGGCTGGATTCAAACCCACCAGCTCAGATGTACGTGGCTGGCGCCTTAGCCCGTTGAGCCACAGGCACCAAGCCAAAGACACATTTTTAAAGAAGAAAAAAAAAAAGACAAAAACCTTAGCCACCTTAAAAGAGAACATCCTTCTGATATTCATTCTGGTTTAAATGGGCATTTATACCAGTGGTTTATTGCCTGCTGATTTGATTTGCTTTAAGGTAGAACAAAGTTGTGGGCTACTTCTCTCGGAGTAGAAGCAGTATTTGAGTTTCCAGACCACTTTAGAGCTTATGCTTCTTCAAGCCACTGCTACAGAGTTGCTTTATTCTCCCTAGAACTTAATAGGACCTGAGATTTTCTAGTTTGCCCTTGATAAGTGCCTTCAGGAGTTTTTTACCCCCCTTTGCTAAACTCTGGCTTATTTGGCAAGAATCTAGCTGCTGAGTAAATATATTTATCTTTATTTTCTCCTACAGATCTCTTGTTCCCCATTGATATTTCCTTGGTCAAGCGAGAGCATGATTTTTTGGACAGAGATGCCATTGAGGCTTTATGCAGGTAACACACGTGCTTTGTTTGGAATGTTTTCATTTTCTTAGCCCTTTTTGAAGAACACAAAATATCACTACGATACATTGTGTTTGCTTTTGTTCCACCTAATGATGTTAGGTCTTTGATTAGCAAATGATAGGGTGATTTACTTCACGGTCCATCTTATACCTTTTCATTAAAAATTAAGTAAAATCTTGTTACTTGGTATTGCCATTAAAATAGCATTTATACTGTCAGGGCTGGTAACTCAAACAAGGCCATTCCATGTTTGATACGATATGATTGCTGAAACTGGTAACTTGCAGATGATTTGGAAACTTGGAATAAGGATTTTTAAAAGTTATGGTGATTAATTGTGTAGCCGCCCCACGACAGGTACCCCGGGAGAGCCAGAGCTGCTATTATATTGCATGGAAATTCAGTTCATTGCAGGAAATAAATGAGAATCTGGGCTTTTGATATAGAAACAGTATCATCCCTTGAATTCCAGGAAATACTCCCCTAAACTCAGTTTCTTCAGGTATAAAATAAAGATAGTATTAAATAGGCTATCTAATAACTCAGCGTGGTCTTTAACATATCAGAAACAGACAGTAAAAGATGTGAAATGTAAATAAAACTGTCAGAAGTTCTTATTTGTGGTGTTGGTGGGTCTTCAGGCTGAAGAGCAGCTTATAGGTTTTAGTGAAATAGAAGTAATACAACTTGTAGCAGATGGGGACAGGACACTGACAATTCTTTTGAACTCTTCGTGACATTTTGATGAATGAATTGATTAAGTTATTCATCCTTTGTAATTTTTCTCCGAACCTAAAAGTTCTGCATAAATTATATACAGACGAAGTTCACAGAGCTTGAATTTTGATGGTAAAACTAAAATAAGCTTTTTAAAAGCTTGATTCACAGAACTTGATTCGATTGTACAAGTAAAATAAGCTTTTAAAAAATTTTTCGATGCTCATTTTCACTTGGAAAAACATCAGTAAGGTGGACTGACAGCCAGTATTTCTTTCCTCCTTGCAGGTAAAGAAATCAATGGTAGCTCTTGAAAGTCTGATTTTTTTTTTTTTTTTTTTTTGGCCTTTCGTATGTAATACAATGTTATTTGAAGCAGCCAACTTTAAGGGGTTGTTTTAGGAAAGATAGGGTGTTTAAAATGGTATGTGGCATAGTCTAGTTTTCATGGCTTAAGAGAAGAAAAAAAAAATCTCATAGTAACCACAGAAACAAACACCGTCCTTTTCTAGTTCAATTAAATGACGGCTTAGAAATGTGCAGGGCTATGTACACATTTTCTAAAAGAAACCTAATCCCAAGCCCTGCGCTGTGGTATGTAATATCATAGCTATGTCATCTGGAATGAAAAAATGTCACTGATGCAGTTTGGGAGGGGAAAAAGTCAGTCTCTGGCATATGAACTACTCCAGACATTTTTTGGATGTTTTAATGCTTAGCTGTGGGGCAGAATTAATTTATTTTCAATTAATCACTGGTGATGATAATGCATAGAAATGATTTCACTGCTCAGACGCATCGTAAGAAATATTTTAGCACTGCGTCAGACCAGCCATTTCACGCATTGCACGCCACCCAGGGACTGGGCCGTCTGAGCAGCAGCTACAACGTTGGAATTCCTGGGCCACAAAAATATCACTGCAGCATTTCAGCCCAAAGGGTCATGATTAAATTCTTAGACACTTTTTTTTTTGTGACCCCCAAATATCAGTTTGAAATTTAGTTTTCCTTTTCTGAAGGGAAAATTGTTCTCTATACTTTGTGATTCACTCCGGCTCTGGTACCTTTTGAGAAGTGCCCCCCACCCCTTTGAAGGGGGTAAGCCTTAAGGAGGGCAGGCGTGGTGGCTCACGTTTGTGATCCTAGCACTCTGGGAGGCTGAAGTGGGTGGATTCCCTGAGCTCAGGAGTTTGAGACCAACCCGAGCAAGAGCAAGACCCCCATTGATCCTAAAAATAAAAAAAGTATCGGACTTGGTGGTAGGTAGCTGTACTCCCAGCTACTTGGGAGGCTAAGGGAAGAATATCTCTTGAGCCTAGTAGTTAGGGGATGTGAGCTGTGATGCCACAGCACTCTACCCAGGACGACAGAGTGAGACTCTGTCTCAAAAAAAAGAAAAGAAAAGAAAGAAAAGCCTCAAGGAAAATGGCGCTTCATCTGTGTTCAGACTGAAGCGTCATGTCTTGCTTGGGCTTAGTTTTCTTTCTTTCTCTCTTTCTCTCTTTATCTCTCTCTCTCTCTCTCTCTCACACACTCTTTCTCTGCCCCTCCCTCCCTCCTTCCTTCCTTTCTTTTTTTTTTTTTTTAAGACAAAGTCTCCCTATGTCACCCTGGGTAGAGTGCCATGGCATTATCATAGCTCACAGCCTCAAACTCTTGGGTTCAAGAGATCTTCTTGCCGCAGTTTTTCTGTCTGTAGTAGAAATGGGTTTTGCTTTCTCAAGCTGGTCTCGAGCTCCTGAGTTCACCTTGGCCTCCCAGAGCTAGTTTTTTCTTATATATAGAATAACATTGCGCAGGTTAGCTGTGAGAAGGACATGCAGTGATGGATGCCAGAGTGCTTTAAGAATTAAATTATTATGGGCAGAAAGGCTTGCAGGTCAGATTTTGCTCCAAATGAAATTCATCAGCTTGGCGCCTGTGGCTCAAGTGGCTAAAGTGCCAACCACACACACTTAAGCTGGTGGGTTCAAATCCAGCCCGGGTCCACCAAACAACAATGACAGCTGCAATCAAAATGGAATTCATCAGAATTCATAGCAACAGTCATCACACTTGTTTGCAATGGAAAACTCCACAGCTCTTGTCTACATGTTCACAAAAATGGATCTTTCCCACGATTGATTCCCCCTTGGAGAGGCCTTAACAGATGTTCAAGAGGAAAAAAGGGGAGCCCTATACTTTGTATTTCAAGCACCTTCTTTTGAAAAATGCATTGCAAGTTCTGAATTGTCAGCTGTGTAGCTGAGATGCAGGTGAAATCAGCTTGTTTTACTGATTATGTGATAGTCACCTCATTTGCTACCCTTGCCTCTTGCAATCACCTTCTCCCCCTGTGGAATTCAGGGTCTAGCCCAGTGTTTTCAACTTTTTTATCTCATGGCACACTTGAACCTATAGTCAAACTTCCCAGCACACTTAAATTATGTTGGTCCAAATAGGAGTTAAAAAAAGAATATACTTAACTGTGCTTTGAACTTTTTTGGAAAATGATTTCATTAATGGTCTTTAATTTTCGCAGCGCATCGGTTGAAAATCACTGGTCTAGCAAATAATGGTGTTATCGTGTTTGAAATTTTGCCTCGTGACGTTCTGTCCAAACTGACAAACTTTCTATATAGACTTTCATCTTTGGCCTTGTTGAGATTTTTTGAACAGCTTATGTTAAATATAGGTGATAATATGATTATAGAAATTTAGTTTTAAAAGTTTGCGAAATCCTGGATGGTTTCTCTTTTCCACTTTTCTCTTCTTGTTTTGGACCGTATTTGGCACATGGATGTCATAAGTGATCTCATAGATGAGGGCAGAAAATAAGTTCTCGATGTCAACCTTGAAAAAGTGCTCCTTACCTTATTGCTGAACGTCACCGCGGTCACCTTCTAAATACTCCCCCTGGGAAGTTGTGCACAGCCACCAGCGCTAATTCCTAGTCTCCCCTCCAAAGCACTCTTTCTAGGAGGGATGAGTTTGCAATGACACTGACAGCTTTGATGGCCATTCCAGAAAAAGTGTTCCCAAATTGCTTTGAGTGGTGGACTGGGCGTTGGCATTAGTGCACAGCTTCCCAAGAGGAGAACTTCAAAGGTGACCATAGTGCTATTCACCAGTGAGGTACGTAGCACTTTGTCTAGGAAGAGTTCTCCAATTTAATTGTCCAGCCTCATACTTGCTACTGCTAGCATTCTGCTTTGGTAAAAACATTCATATACCTGTGACATGTACAGATCTTAAAGCTCCTTGGGTCTAAAAGCAGGCAGGAGCCAAATCTCTTATAATTAAGATGAAGACACGTTGACTTAATGTGGTTTTTTAAATAATGATGATGATATGGCCTTAAATGTGACCTTTGGTAGTGACCGAAAGTTACAATCATGGGATTACTGGCTTTTTTGGATTTAGATTGCTAACCACCATTCTTACATTCACACGGTAAGGGCTTTGTGAATTTGTTTCCTTGGAGAGATTGGCTTTGGCCCAGTCTTACTAGCTTTGCTGTATAATCCAACTCCAATGATAAGGCCAAGATTGGGAGAGAGTTCTAATCACTAGGAATACGGCAGGGGTGATTAGCTTGTCTTAAAGCACAGACAGATAATATTGTTAATTGTGAACTGCAGTCTACTATCAGGATACCTCTTGCAAAATACTCTTGTCTTTCTGTAACTTCTGAAAAATATTCCAAATTGCTACTTTGGAAATACATCGAAGAATTATGTACATTGAGTGACAATTGTTATCATTAAAAAAAAATAGATTTCCACACTATCATCTTCACTGTGCTCTCTGTCATCAATGAAATGCCTAAGCCACGTATACTACCTTGTATTCAATTTTAACTTTGTTGTGATTTCTGGTCTGTTAAAAGGGAAGCAAGTAAATTTTTTTGAAGCATTTACAATCGTTCAAGAAAATGTTTTTACAAATCGGAACTGTTTTTGTTTTGTCAGGTCTTGCTTGGGAAGTGGTTCCTTCTTCCCTTTTCCCTCTTCTGTTCTTTTTTCCGTTTTTTAGTATGAATACAATGGTGCTCAATTCTCCTTGCTGTCCTTTGATCAGGCTGCTTGCAAAGCTGCAAAGCTTTTGAACGTCTCAGAGCCCACCCTGGGGTCCCTCCCTCTTCGGAGCAGGGTACAAGTTGCCCAGAAGATAAGATGGTTACATTCCTGTGGAGCCGAGCCTGGGAGGGCCCTTGGGGGGGTGGGAATGGGCCAGGCTTCTGAACAGATAGATTCTGATCATCAGCGTATCAACCATTATTTGAGGAATCATACTTAGAATATAAATTGCTCCCACTTATTACTGTCATTCATACGTATTTTAGAAAGGAATGCAGACCATAACTAAACTTGAATGCCAGAGCCACCATGTTTTAATTGTGCGGGCAAGATATGTGACCCATCTGAGCTGCCACTTTCTTGTCTTTAAAATTCAATTAGTAATATCTGTACCACGGGGTTGTGAAGATAAAGATAAAATCATACATATGAAATGCCTAGCCAAGTGGGCCCCCGATTGGTCCAGCTACCACTGTGATAAAATATCAGTACTGAGGGAAAAGGGCGGGGGAGGATGGGTGGAGGGAGGGTAATTGGTGAGATCACACCTACGGTGCGTCTTAGCAGGGTACTGGTGAAACTTATTAAATGTAGAATATCAATGTCTTCATGTAGTGATTAAAAAAATGCCATGAAGGCTATGTGTAACAGTTGGACCAAAATATTTCAGATTGTATATGAAGTCAGCACATTGTGCCCCATGATTGCACTAATGTACACAATTATAATTTAATAAAATTATAAAAAAAAATATCAGTACTGTCTCTCTGTAAGTAAATGAAGTCCCAGCGGTGGGCATTTTTTGGAGGTCCTAGAGGACAAATGAAAACCACACAAACCCCAGTAGGTATGTCTCGGCTTCGGGATTATTATGCCATCAGCTTGGTGCTACCAACATAAAAAGATAACATTGACCTTCATAAAACTGGCCTCCTGAGTCTTTTTTTGTTTGACTCGAATCTAGAGTTTGTGAGGTCAAACCCCTCCCCCACTTCATAGAGCTCCATGCCTAGTAAATTTGGTTATAAACACCACTCAACCATTAAAGCCCAAATGAAGTCAAGTGGGTATTTGATTACAGGTTTGATTAATGGGACCTAGACCTAAGACTGGCTGTAACCATTTCAGGTTCTTTAAAGCTTGGAAACATTTGAGAACCAAAACAGTGTGGGCATAAGTCATTTATGTCATCGATGCCTTTAAGAAAGGGAACGTATTATGTGCACTCATTTTCAAATCTGCTGACTTTTTCATAGTTTTTTGGTGGTTGTTGCTCTCTCCCCATCAAGAGACAGAATTTTTCTGAACATAGAAGCTCTAGGCTATCTGTGTTTATTCTGTAAACAGGCTCCAGTATAATCTATGAAATCAAAGGCTCAGGTTTATCAGCCAGGCAAGCATACTTTCTATCCCGGAGCATTGAAGTTGCTAGAGAAGCTACTAGAACAGGATCAGGAAGATAAGGCTTTGTGGAGGTCTCATGGTCAGTTTGAATTTGTGTCCATTAAAGGCTCTCATCCCATGAAAAGGTTAAGAATTTGCAATTTTAGGAAAAACTAGAAAACCGGAGGGATATCAGCCTGAGGAGACAGCAAACAGACGCATTACAGGTGCATTCCAGGAAAGTCTTCCCTGAGTGACGATCATCTGGCTATCATTAGAAAAACTGGGCCCTGAAGGGCTGTCATTCATGCTCCACCTGCCCTTTAGTCCAGCCTATTTAAAGAACTTCTTTATTCAGCGTTTAATTTTCAGCGAAACTAAATTATTTCTGTAATTTTAAATTGACATTACTATTTGGTGGTGGTCAAAGGATTCAAAGTTAAAATTATTATTCCTCTTGCAAGGGAGAATCTGATCCAAGTACTTATTTCGGAACTCACTAAGATTGTGATCCTTGGAGTTTATAGTGAACAGATTTTTACAATGATTGTCGTCCTCTTGCTGCGACTATACTAAATGTTATTTGGTCCTTTACGGGAAGTTTAACTGAGTATTAGAGAGGGCTCTAATTTCCACTCTGTGTGTAATAACTCTCTGAAATATTAACTAGGCTGTCCATGGTTGTCGTCTATCGGCGTTATCTGAAGCTTATTTTTTATTTGAGTTTTGATTTAAGGTAGAATACACTGCTTATTTTGCAGACAACACTTTCTACCTTGTTGTTGTTGTTGTCTCATTGAAAGGAGACATCACGGTCTTTGATTTCTTGGTGTGCACCGCCCTAATTTTCAACTTACAGGTTTATTAAAAGAATAATTGTTCTCAGTAAGAACAACTTTTTGAGAATTGTTTGTTCCACGGGGAGTTGGAGGCAGCTGGCAGCACCATAGCAGTTGCCATTTTACTGTAAATTACTGCAAATTAAGGTTAAAGTGAAAAATGTCATAAAGATACTTTTAAACTATTTACTTTTAAGGAATTTTTTTAATGCTTTTCTAGATGACAGATCCTAACAGGTTCAAAGAAAAATACATAAAGTGGGTTAATTATTTGAAAAACTATCCCATTCATGAGTTGTTGGCTTTTTTTGCTAATGTTATTTCTTTGCCCTGTAGGCGGCTAAATACTTTAAACAAATGTGCGGTGATGAAGCTCGAAATTAGTCCTCATCGGAAAAGAGTGAGTATATAAATTATATAGCAAGGATAGGCGGGAAAGGGGAGAACCAAAAATTGGATGGTATATTTCATAATAGATTTTGTTTCTCAGATCTTTATTTTCTAGTCCTGCAAGCATCTGTATTTTTGGTGTTAAAATCTAGTCAAATTTACCAAAGACTATTATGTAGCTGGCCAATTAATTTTTAAACAAAAAAAAATTCCATCTACTGTTTTTGACCTGAATGGATCATCTGTTGCTTTGCCTAATAAACTAATGCCTATTGCATAATAAAAGGATGAACTTTAGGGAATCCCATTGCATTTTTTGCATTGCTCCCTAGATAAAATAAAACTAACGTTCTTTTCAAACCTGTTGGCCTTCCCAAACTGTAGAGATGAGCCTTAAGGCTAACAGGTGGAATATTGAAGAATAACAAGAGTTTTGGAAGGAGGAAAGGAGTCGGGGGAGGAGAAGACAGGAAATCCCACACATTTTAGTCAAATGGTGACACATAAGTGAATTGGGGTGGTATTTTCTTCTGCGTCTGAGTTGTGAGGACCTTTTTATGAGATCTTAGCAAAGAGGTGGGTGTACGGCTGGGAGTGAATGTCTCAAATTAGAGTAAACAGGGATAAGTTTGGTCAAAGGACAGAATTCTCTTACTGTCCAGAGTAAGAGAGTAATTTTAATTATCCTGGAGCCCGTGACCTGCGAACAGTTGTCTTCTAGAGGAGTTAAACCTTTTAAACGTGAACTAGGACCTCAGCACCCACTGAGCTGTGCAAAAGGGTCCCACAAGTGAGCATTTCACGCTGTCTCCCCATTGTCCTGTGAAACTCAGGTCATAGGATATTTTCCACACCAGTGGGAAAGATATATGTCATATTCAATGAGGCCTTTTGATACCTTGCCCCAAAGACTAAGATGCAGTCGTCCGTGTGACAGCCTATCTGTGAGTCCCGCACATAAATCAGCCATGACCAGCAAAGCTGTATTGGTGTGTAGGAATGTTACGTGCCGTCGGGGCCGGGTATTTGGGAAGCCTTGTTAAATGGCCCGGAGCAGGTCTGAGGTTGAAGCTTCACAGGACAGTTGTGGCCTGGGCTCTGGCCCCCCCGTGTCTGGTGGGGGAGGGGAAAATGAGGACCAGGGAAGAGGCTACGCAGGGAAACCACGGATGGCTCTTTATTCCCCATTAGTCCTTTAGGAGACCTCGTGAATGTTTAGAGTGGCTGGAGATTTCAGTTACCACTCTTCTTAGTATTTGAAAACTACCTTTTTTAATTGCAAAGGGTAATATAAACACGTGCTAACAGCAGACAGCAAAACTGGAGGCCATCCAGAGGCGGTCCCACCGGTTGCTGACTTCAGTTCAAAATATTTTGCATGCCTGGAATTTTCACCCATCTCAGAGGTTTCCTCTGTGGGCAATTAAAGTACAGCCTATAGATCCTGGAGTTTCCATAAAATCACTCTTAGGTAGCTTGCAGCATCTGGTCATGCTTTCTCCTGTTAAATTCTTTTGAATCCATCTTTGTTATTAAAAAAAAAAAAGTAAGAAAATGTAAGGGGGAATGGACTGTGGTGGGATGCTGAGCCGTCTGACCCTCGCACACGCCCACTCCGTGGTGGCTGCTGGTCCCAGGCTGTGAATGGCTTATTTCTGTCTTGCAGAGTGACGATTCAGATGAGGATGAGCCTTGCGCCATAAGTGGCAAATGGACTTTCCAGAGGGACAGCAAGAGGTGGTCCCGGCTTGAAGAGTTTGATGTCTTTTCTCCAAGGGAGGACCCCATCCCTGGGTCCCCAGATGATTCTCACTCGAAGGATGCTGCCAGCCCCAGGGGCATGCTGATGGACCTCGTGGAGTGCCAGGAAGTGTCCTCCGTCCGCAGCCTGAGCAGCACCGGCAGCCTCCCCAGCCACGTGCCCCCCAGCGAGGACACCGCGACCCTCTGGACAAGCTCGGTCACCAGCGTCTGCTCTTCCAGCAACTTTGCAGGCCATGACGACTCCTTCTGCAGCCTGCCCTCTCCCAAGGAACTGTCCAGCTTCAGCTTCAGCATGAAAGGCCATGAGAAAAACGCCAAGTCCAAGACCCGCAGCCTGCTGAAACGGATGGAGAGTCTGAAGCTCAGGGGCTCCCACCACGGCAAGCACAAAGCACCTGCCAAGCTGGGGCTGGTCATCAGCGGGCCCATTCTGCACGAGGGCGTGGCCGAGGACAAGCTGAAGCAGCTGAACTGCGTGGAGATCTCCGCCCTCAACGGCAACCGCATCAACGTCCCCCTGGTACGAAAGAGGAGCGTGTCCAACTCCACGCAGACCAGCAGCAGCAGCAGCCAGTCGGAGACCAGCAGCGCCGTCAGCACGCCCAGCCCCGTCACCAGGACCCGGAGCCTCAGTGCCTGCCACAAGCGGGTGGGCATGTACTTAGAGGGCTTCGATCCCTTCAATCAGTCGACGTTTAACAACGTGATGGAGCAGAACTTTAAAAACCGTGAGAGCTTCCCGGAGGACACCGTGTTCTACATCCCCGAGGATCACAAGCCCGGCACCTTCCCCAAGGCCCTCTCCAATGGCAGCTTCTCCCCCCCAGGGAAGAACAGCTCGGTGAACTGGAGGACGGGAAGCTTCCACGGCTCGGGCCACATCAGCCTAAGGCGGGAGAACAGCGGCGACAGCCCCAAGGAGCTCAAGAGGCGCAATTCCTCAAGCTCGGTGAGCAGCCGCCTCAGTATCTACGACAACGTGCCGGGCTCCATCCTCTACTCCAGTTCGGGAGACCTGGCTGACCTGGAGAACGAGGACATCTTCCCGGAGCTGGACGACATCCTCTACCACGTGAAGGGGATGCAGCGGATAGTGAATCAGTGGTCGGAGAAGTTTTCGGATGAGGGCGACTCGGACTCGGCCCTGGACTCCGTCTCGCCGTGCCCATCCTCTCCAAAGCAGATCCACCTGGATGTGGACAACGATCGCGCCACACCCAGCGACCTGGACAGCACGGGCAACTCCCTGAACGAACCCGAAGAGCCCGCCGACGTCCCAGAACGAAGGGATTCTGGGGTCGGGGCGTCCCTGACCAGGTCCAGCAGGTAAGAGCCTTTCTCCGCCCTCCAGACCCGGGAGGGAGGATGGGAAGGAGACTAGCTTCCGCCGGTCCGGGAGGAGGAAATGAGATTAAGTCTGGCAGTTCCCAGCCTCTCAGATTCCTAAGGAAGGTGTCAGACCAGGAAATGCCTACATGCACAAAGAATGGCCGGTCCTGAATGGGTACGGGTTCCCGACGGACGCTGGTGATGGTTGCACAGACAATGTAACTGGACTCAGTGCCACTGAACTGTACACTTATACATGGTTAAAATGAAAGCCCGGCGTGGTGGCGTGGGCTAGAGGGCCCGTCTACGCAGGAGCTGGGACAGGAGCATGGCTTGAGCCCAGGAGTTTTGAGGCAGCAGTGAGCTGTGATGACACCACCACGCTCCAGCCCTGGCTACAGAGCGAGACCTTATCTCTTTAAAAAAGAAATATAAAAAGGTCAAAATGGTCAATTTTATGTTGTGTGTCAAGGGGGAGGGGGAAAGAAAATGGATGGGATATAGGAATTGAGGCCTCTCAGTCTGTGACTTAAGATGCCCGGGAGCCGTGCGTTGCTGACTTCACGTGTACCTGTTCCAAGCCTCCTGCTCACTCCCCAGGAGCCGTGCGTTGCTGACTTCACGTGCACCTGTTCCAAGCCTCCTGCTCACTCCCCATCCTCTTCTCTCACAGGCACAGACTGAGATGGGACAGTTTCCAGAGCTCTCATCGGCCCAGCCTGAACTCGGTGTCCCTGCAGATAAACTGCCAGTCTGTGGCCCAGATGAACCTGCTACAGAAGTACTCGCTCCTGAAGTTAACGGCCCTGCTGGAAAAATACACACCTTCCAACAAGCATGGGTTCAGCTGGTGAGCGTTTCAACTGTCATTGAAAGTGACATTTTCCGTCAGCTCCTTGAGGCTGTCCCCACACTAAGTATATGACAGGTTGTCGTTGATGAGTATCTTTAGCCTGTCACCCTACTGCCATCGGTCTCTGCATTCCTCGGGGCCCGTGTTTTTGAAAGCCAGGGCGGTTTTCGGGAATTATCAGTATGGGTTGCTTGATTGAATTTCTCTGAGTGACAAATTCCAGTTGATGCGGTGGGATAAGAATGCATTGCGCTTAACATCGCATGGTATAGATGCCTCCTTCCCCGTGGTAGGCAAATAATAGTCACAGTGTCACTTTGTATTTATGGAAGGGAGAAAGAAAAATGTTAAGAGACCACCTCCAAAAATGCTTGCTGTACAGTATGTGGCCTTCTAATGCACGTCTGGAGAAATCATTCTGGATTCAAGTACTGGCAGAATCATTCAGAGACCTGCCTGTGTAAAGAGGTTTATTTTTTTCTTTTTTCCCCAGTAAAGACTCTCAAACGGAATAGTATATATGAGGAATTCACTACATTGAGCTATAGACTAAAATATCAATAATGATAAAATGTACTAGATGAATTGTTCCTAATTATTGTTAAAAATATAGCTCTTGGTGTATAGTATGACCCATAGACTGTTAGCCGAGATGGGTTGTGAATGTGACCTAAAATCTATACACCTCTCCATTTTTCTGCTATCTGTACAAAGCAGGAAAATGACTTTAGCTTGGCATCTGAGTGCATTTTGCAGCGCCAGCAGGGTGGCCTTCCATCTTTAATCTAAGTCTTTTATTACGCTGTTGCACCACTATCGTGTTTTACACAAATGGAGAAGCAGCCCATGTGTGTGGTAAACCCCAGTTACTTGAGAGTCGGCTCCTCCTGTCCTAGGACTCGTAGTGAGTTTAACTTCAGCACCAAAGCACCTCCTGTTCAAAGGCTGTTATTATGTGAGCCTTGCTAAATACAGAAGTTGTTTGTTCTGAATGACAGAAATAAGTATTGACCGGTTTATCCTCACATGCTTCAGATTCTCGCTGGGAATCGTAATGTGTTCTTTCCACATTCCGCTGCTGGGCCTTTCTCCCCCGACAAAGCGAGTATTATGCACGCTTACAGCCGTGACACCATATACTTAACCGTACGCAGCTCCAAACTGGGCTCCGCGCTTTGCTTTCTACCTTTTCTGGAGCTATAAACAGTATCGTGCCATGGCTGCTGGTAAGCGCTCCAAAGTGGCCACGCTCTGCAGAGATCCTCTGTGCTTGGAGTAATATTTTCCCTGCTGGCTATTTAAAACTGCATAGTTTAGATTCTCCTCTCTGAATTGCCCCCCACCCCCCTTTGCCACCAAACCCTCAAGAATCTCAAAGTCCATAATAACTTCTTGAGTTCTGGTCAGTATTTCCAGTGAGGCAAAACCAAATGTAAAAGCCTCGCATTGTGGGATCCGTGGAACACGGAGAAGTTCTGCACAAAGTTCTTTTCCTGTTTGGCCTTGCCCTTTCTTGTCCCGTTCAGAGAGGTCATTTGTAGAGCTTGAAATTTCTCCTTGACAGCCTAAACGCATGACATCAGTTTCCTGCCGGTGCTTATACTGCTGGGGATGGGGGAGGGGCAGACCTGGTTTCAGGATTCTGGAGGCTGGGATCAGCTCACAAACCTCCCCTTGTGCCTTTTCCATCCTCCCTTAGCAACCTAAAGGTGTTATATTCCCCAGGAACATCAGGAGGAGAGTTTGTTTTGACTTTGGTCATTCACCCTTGAGCTCTGGAGTCGCTTCTCCCCGTGTTAGACTAACATGGTGTGTTTGCTGTTTCTCATCCACGGTCCACTGAACACTGTGGCCTTAAATACTTTGGAGCTCATCAAGAACTCAGGGAAAGAGGTTCTTTCTCTTTTTCAAGAGAAATAGGAGCTTCTTTTTCACACTCTTATCAGAAGCACATGCATTAGGTGTATGGGAAGCACATATTAAATGTTGACGTCTGCCATTTTGTGAGGACGTGTATGAGCTCCCTAAGACGGGAGACCCCAGCTCTCAAGGTCAGCAGTAGGACAACCCCAACTGAGGAGAGGTGTCTGGGCCTCACAAGCCCAACTCTTAGACCGTCTAGAATAGCACCGTCCACCAGACCAGTCTGTGCAGCGGGAATGGCATTATGTGCACAGCCCAAGACACTAGGCAAATGACAGGGGAGGGAGTCCTTGAAATGTGACTGGTCCTACTGAACTTGTCCTTCTAATTTACATGTAAATTGCTGCACTGTTAGCAAAGCTCCAGAGCCCACAGGCTTCCCCTGCAGCTGTAAAAAAAGTGTAGAGGGAAAGTTAACCGGATCTCACTCCGGCCCCCACCCTGTTCTTTAAACAGGGCTGTGCCCAAGTTCATGAAAAGGATCAAGGTTCCAGACTACAAGGACCGGCATGTGTTCGGGGTGCCTCTGACGGTGAACATGCAACGCATGGGGCAGCCCTTGCCCCAGAGCATCCTGCAGGCTATGCGCTACCTCCGGAACCACTGTTTGGACCAGGTGAGGCCCCTGTCACGCCACCGCCACACACGGGGCTTCATCTGACTTTGTTCTGAAGATGCCCCTTCAGTCTCAGTTCTCCTGACACTTAGTGGAATGTTTCTCTTCCAACAAGGTTGGGCTCTTCAGAAAATCGGGGGTCAAATCCCGGATTCAGGCTCTGCGCCAGATGAACGAAGGTGCCCTAGACGGTGTCAACTACGAGGGACAGTCTGCGTACGACGTGGCGGACATGCTGAAGCAGTACTTCCGAGACCTCCCTGAGCCGCTCATGACTAACAAACTCTCGGAAACCTTTCTGCAGATCTACCAGTGTGAGTGTTCTTTGATCTTAGACTGGTGGGGCTGGGAGAAAGTGGGAACAACTGATGCTTCGGTTCCTTGGATGTCATTCTCTTGACAAGAGGACCCACGTGCTGGGTGACCTCTGGGAAACACCTGTCATCAGTTTCTTCCCTCCCTCCTTGGGACGGGTAGCTCTGTCTACTTAGTGAATGATGTGAAAATGAACTCCCCAATCGGGAAGGACTGGAGCACTTGTTCATTTCTACATCCTGATCCAGTGCGTTTGTTTCTAGAACTGTGTTATCTGAGATGCTCAGCTAAAGATTAGATACCTTGTCTGCAGAAATTTCAGTTGCTTCACAGCCCCTCTCTGGCACGGCTGTTGTGCTTTAAACTTCACAGGTGTCTGTGTTCTGTCTTGCTATAAAATGAATAAATAATCTTTTTCTGTTATTCATCCCAGTCTCTGCCAGAAATACTTGGGAAAACAATAGCCATGCCCTTCTCACTTTTATGTAAAGCTTAAAGCAAACAGTTGTCTAAATTAGTGATCAAGATGAGGAATGTAGCTTTCACAGCCTTGTGTTTTTCTTGGCTCGGTGTGGTATTACAGCAATGTAATTTAAACGCAGCCTCTCTTAGTGTTCAAATTGTCTTTAGAACTGGCGTATTGGACTTTATTTTATGAGAAATGGAGCCGGTCTGGATTATTTCATTAGTTGTTTCATCCTTTCATATTTTATGAAAACACAGGTCACATTTTCCCCGCCAAGGTATTTGTTATGTACTGTAACTATGGAGCTGTTTAATCAGGTTGTCCTATGGAGCTGTGTTTGAGTGACTTGATTTTTTCCACCACATGCTTTTTAAAACATGCATCCCGTAAGGGAGACCTGAAGGTCAAGTTTCCTATGTGTAGATTATAGTATGGGTTTATTTGCATTTGTATTTCCACATCTCTACATGCAGTTTTATGACAGCCTCTCCGTATCTTCAAGACTTAAGAAATTATGCCTGTTGTTTAATTTGGTGGAATATTTTAGCAACTTAACCTTGGGCATTTCAAGAATGAGCAAATCAGTTAAACTTAGGAAACTCCTCTAACATAACATACTTTTTTTTTTGTAGTTTTTGGCTGGGACTGGGTTTGAACCCGCCACCTCCAGCATATGGGGCCGGCGCCCTGCTCCTTTGAGCCACAGGTGCTGCTCCATAACATACATTTTATAGTTGAGGCAAAGAGTTTTCAGTTCTTATCCTCTGGAATAGACTGTGAATAAGATTCTCCATCGATACAAGACAGAAGTATCAAGGGTATAGTGTTTGCAGTTAATTGAGATTGGTGAACTGCCAATTTTTTAAAAAGTGCTCAGGAAAGAAAAGAACTATTCTGTCAACCAAAAGAACAGGCCTCCTCAGAAGCTGAACTCCAAGGTAGATTTAAGAGTGTTTTGGTATTGTGGGTGTTTAAAATTTTTTAACTCCTCCATGAGGCAGGAAATACTTGAGGGCAGTGACGCCGGTGGCCATTCATAATTTTTTCCATTCTAAACTCTAGTTAGTAAGTTTTCTGCAAGTGCTTGTTCAGTACTGGGGCGGAGGGATTAGATACTGGTATTTGCTTTGGGGTGTTTCCTTGCAATGTGTGTGGAAAATCACCAGGTTGATGGGAGAAATGCTGGTGTCCCGCAGATGTGCCCAAGGACCAGCGCCTCCAGGCCATCAAGGCCGCCGTGATGCTCCTACCTGATGACAACCGGGAGGTTCTCCAGACGCTTCTTTATTTCTTGAGCGATGTCACAGCAGCTGTGAAAGAAAACCAGATGACGCCGACCAACCTGGCCGTGTGCTTAGCGCCTTCACTGTTCCATCTCAACACCCTGAAGAGAGAGAATTCCTCCCCAAGGTACAGGTCGGTTGGGCAGTGCACGCCGGGCTCTTCCCCCGGACCAGGGCCTGTTATATGATCGTGTTGGATTCCTACCTGAACCAAGCAGAAAAGGAGTTAGACCACCTTCGTGCACAGCCCACACACCTCCACCACACTTCTGCCTCTTCTCTCAGCCCTGGGGCAGGGACTTTCTAGACAATCTGATAAGAGCCAGAATTGTAAGCGATCACGTTTTGGATCCCTGCTTTGCCTGGCAAGTATTCACTCTCGAGGCAAGTCTGGTAGTAGCATCGTACCTTCTGCCGGCAAAGAGTCGTGCAAGTTACTGGCCTCAAAAACTAGATAGAGAATAAGACGCCTGCCACCTTGAACTCTGCATGGTCTGTAAGGCCAAACTCTGGGTCTGTGCGGAAAGTTGAAAGGAAACAGCCTAAAAGAACTAAGAATAGTGTTGGGCCTCAGAGGTGATTCTATTCAGGGTCAGACTGAAGCCAGTTGTTTGCAAAACTCCTGCCTACAACACACACAATAGTAAGATTGGAGTGGCTGTGGAGAAAGTCAGGAAATCTGAAAAATAACTAAAGCTGATAATTACCAAGCACTTATTCTGTATCAGGCACAGAATAATGCCCTTTCATTCATTGTCTCGTTTAACTCCCAAGACAGACCTGGGCTCGGTGGCACACACCTGTAATCCATCCTAGCACTCTTGGAGGCAGAGGTGGGTGGATCACCTGAGCTCAGGAGTTCAAGACCAGCCTGAACAAGAGTGAGACCCCATCTCTACTAAAAGTAGAAAAACTAGACAGCCTTGTGGTGAGCACCTGTAGTCCCAGCTGCTTGGAAGGCTGAGGCAAGAGGATCACTTGAGCCCTAGAGTTTGGGGTTGCTGTGAGCTACGATGCCACGGCACTCTACCCAGGGCATAGAGTGAGACTCTGTCTCAAATAATAATAGTAATAATAATAATAATTCTCAAGACAATTACAGGAAATGAAGGCACTATGAGCGTCTTTTTGACATACGAGGAAAGGGAAGTTTCGGGGAAGTTAATTGAGTAAGCTACTTGCCTATTTCTGGCAGGAAGAGGTGGCAGGGAGTTCTAGCTTCGTATTTTTATGACTATTTCATGTAAAGCCCTTCTAGTGGAATGTATGACAAAATAGGCACGTGCTGGACTTAACCTGCCTGGGCTAAATCCATCTGGCTGATCCTTCTCCTCAGTTCTAAAGGAGCTTCCACGGTACATGTTATCTCTTAGCTACAGCCGTGGGACCTACCTGGGCTAGTTGAAGTTAGCTTTGCTTCTGAAAGCCACATAATGTTTAAATATCTTTTTAACTACATTAGAACCTCCATAGTTGACCACCTCCCTACACCGACCACCTCCTTAAGTTGGCCTAATTTTTATAGACCGGACATGCACTCCATGTGCACGGGGTACAGTAGGGTGGGCCTCATTCCCTATGGTGACCACCTGCACGTAGTGACCTCTTTTTTATGGTCCCTCGGGTGGTCAACTTGTAGAGGTTCTGTTGTTGTTCTAAAAGCTTCTATTGGGGCATTCCAGTGGCAGTGGGATAGAGAACTGAGATGAGCAGAAGCAGGAGATCAGATAAGATTAAGACAAAACCTCTAAGAAACGGTAGGTGTGTCTCTCACCTCCAGGAGGTGACCCTGTATATTTAAACAGTAAGAATAGAGGCACTTTTTGCCCCATGTTCCAGTGATTCCCACCCCACACCCGTCTACAGCTGCCTCTTCCTCCCCACCATGCCTGTGTAGACCGTACAAGTCGCCCTGTTTAAGTTAGAAACCTACTGAACAAAATGTCTTTACATCACCTGGATTTCATTATGTTAACAGATCTCTTTAATGTTTCTTTGTGTTGTTGATAAAACTCTGAGAACCACAGGTGACCAAATTAAAAGCTCTCTTAAGCCACTTAATAATAAGTAGGCTCCAGAAAAAATGTTTTTTCCCCCTCCTTTGTCTTCTTTGGATAATACGTTGATTGAAAGTATATAAATATTTGAATCCTTTCTTCCCTGCATTTCTTCTACGTAGGGTAATGCAAAGAAAACAAAGTTTGGGCAAACCAGATCAGAAAGATTTGAATGAAAACCTAGCTGCCACTCAAGGGCTGGCCCATATGATTGCTGAGTGCAAGAAGCTTTTCCAGGTAAGGATCTGGGAAGGGCGGGTCCTTTGTTAAGGATGCTGTGAACAGGTACAAGATCTCGGGCTTGGTACTTGTTCATGTCTTAATGAAAAGATTGTTTCCACAGCTGGAGATTATTTCCCCAGCCTGAAATGTCTTCTTTATCTATTATGACTTATGAGCTTATTAGAGTTCATGTTTAATGAAATTGCCCAACTTTAGAATATTCCTTTTAAAAGCAACAAATGGCCTGGAACGAAAACTCTGCATCTGAGAATCTTGCTTAATTAACGTAACTTATTAGCCCACTATTCTAACTACCAAAAGTGATTTGTTTATAGAGATGATCTGTTTATAACCTTACAGTCAGCAGGGATGTTCTTCCATCGTCTGGGAAGATGTGTGTCCTGCCTGGGTCCAGGCCATTGTTTCTGTCCTGACTCCTTTCCTGGTGATACAGACAGGCGGACTCACCTCCGCTATAGATCCAGGCTGTTGTTTCTGCCCTCCCTCCTCCCCTGCTGATGCAGACAGGTGCACTCACCTCCGCTGTGTCCCTCATGTTCTGCACAGGTTCCTGACGAAATGAGCCGCTGCCGTAATTCCTATACTGAACAAGAGCTGAAGCCCCTCACCCTGGAGGCCCTGGGCCGCCTGGGTAATCACGAGTCCACTGACTACCAGCACTTCCTCCAGGACTGTGTGGATGGCCTGTTCAAAGAGGTGAAAGAGAAGTTTAAAGGCTGGGTCAGCTACTCTACTTCTGAGCAGGCTGAGCTGTCCTATAAGAAGGTAAGTCTTCCCCTGACTGTCAGCCAGTTCCAGTGGTCAGAGATAAAGTCTTTTTCCAGCTGTAATCTCCACGGGGATCTGTAGCCCAGACCCCTGCAGCGCAAGGCAGGCAGGTGATTCAGACTCCCCAGGTAAGAGTCGAAACCGTCAGATGAGGAAGAACACTGCTCCGGTCTAACATGTTAGTAAGAACATGTCTAACTATTTCTAATGAAATCCTTTGGGTTCTGCAGAATCACACTAGCGAGTTCCCCAGAACGTTTTACTGTGGGTGTTGAGCTGTGGGGTGTTTTATGACGAGATTTTTCCATAATTTGGTCAGAATGCCCTTGCACTCTTGTCTGTTCTTTGTCCCTATACTCTTGTCCCTTTAAAGTTAGCAGTGAGCTTGAGGCAGGGATTCACTTGCTAGGGCAGGAAAATCCCTCCAAGGCAGAGCTCAGCCTTACGGGTCTACAGGAGGTATTTGTTGCTGCTTGAAAATAAACAGTGAGGGAGGGTTGGATGGCCACACTGGTTTGAGGATGCGAATGGATGGTCATTACATTCACTCCGTACGGGTCTCAGAGAAACAAATGCAATCATTTTGACTAAAACTGACCCACAGCTACTTTGTACACTTTCTGGATTGCTCTTGAATAGATTTGGGGACAGCAGCCTATTGAAGTCATAGATTGATTCATTAGACTTTGAACATACAGCTTTGTCCCCAGCTAGCAATTTGCCTTCAAAGTCTGGGTAGATATGAGTTGTCTCAGCACTGAAAAATATATCCTCTTTTTCAGTTGAGTGAAGGCCCCCCATTAAGGCTTTGGAGGTCAACCATTGAAGTCCCTGCTACACCCGAAGAAATCTTAAAGCGCCTACTAAAAGAACAGCATCTCTGGGATACAGACTTGTTGGATTCAAAAGTGATTGAAATTCTGGACAGTCAAACTGAAATTTACCAGTATGTCCAGAACAGCATGGCTCCCCACCCTGCCCGGGACTACGTCGTTTTGAGGTGAGAGCTTCCAAATTGTTTCTTGTGGCAAGGATGACTCAGTGTCAGAACCTAGCCTCTATGTCCCTGACTCTTAAGGAGATGATTAAATTATTTGAAGTAGAACAGAACGCCTCCAGAAAAGTAGCAAACCTTCCTCTATATAGGAAATATATCTACATTTATTCCAGCAGTATGTTCCTCATTTTGAATGGTTTGAAGTCCTTTGGAACTGATCTCAGAAAGAGAGGCCTATTCAAATGAGTATGTTTATTGGCAGCAGATTTTTACCCCTTTTAGGATAGATTTTTCTAGTTAGAAACAACTAGTGAATGAATAAGCCAGGAAATAACATTTGAGTCCCAAGGGAGCTGCGGTTAAGGCTGGTTTATATGCAATTCATAAATTCTCTGGAGACATCTCGGAAGGAGGAATTCCAAAAATCTCGGAGGAAATGTCACGTTGGGAGCCCAGCACTTTTCCAACAAGCAGTGCTCCTTTGGGTGGCCATGCTCGAAGACATTTATGAAATAGAAAAACGGTTTTACGAGCCACTTGGAGCTGATACTCTTTTTAAGAAGGAGCAGGTCTGAGCACACACCTCTCTCTGCAGAAGCGGCTTTGTGCAAAGCTCCTTCTTCAGGAGTCCTCAGTCAGTAGTGTCTTGCTCTGTTTTGTGTTGCTCTAAGTGAATACCACAGCCTGGGTATTTTCTAATGAGCAGACATCTGTTTGGCTCATAGGTCTGGAGGCTGGGAAAGCCAAGCCTGAGGGATCACACCTGGAGAGGCCCTTCTTTTTTCTTTTTTAGAGACAGAGTCTCAGTATGTCACCCTCAGTAGAGTGCCATAGCACGTAGCATCATAGCTCATAGCAACCTCCAACTCTTGGGCTTAAGCAATTCTCTTGCCAAGAAGCTAGGATTACAGGTGCCCGCCACAACACCTGGCTATTTCCTGTCCTAGTTGTCATTGTTGTTTAGCAGGGCCAGGTTGGGTTCGAACCCACCAGCCCTGGTGTATGTGGCTGGTGCTGTAACCACTGTGCCACGGGTGCCGAGCCAGGAGAGGACCTACTTGCTGCCCCTTCCCTTGGCAGAAGGGCAAAGAGAAGGCAAGAAAGAACAAAAGAATGAACTTGAAGCCACACACCCTTTTGCAGTCAACATGAATCTACTTTGCCTCAGGCCCTACCTCCCAATATTAGAGATTAAGGTTCTAGCACATGGGTTGGGGGAATATGTTTGCACTATAGCAAGAGCAGTGGTCCCATCCTTTTTTAGCACCAGGGGCTGGTCTCTGGAAAGATAGTTTGTCCATGGACAGAGGGGTGGGGAGTGGTAACTGGGACAAGAGGCAGACCGCAGGCAATCACACTGTGTAGCCTGGTCCCTAACCGGCTATGGACAGGTACCAGTCCACGGCCCGGGGGTTGGGAACCGTAGGTTTAGAGGATGCCCTTTACCCAGGCCTTGGTCACACACACAGCCCCGCCACTGAACCTGGCCCCTCAGCTCTGTCCACTAAGAGGGAGGCACGTTTTAAACCAGAAGATACCATTTTCCCCCTGGTTTTGTGTCTGCAGGACCTGGAGGACGAATTTACCCAAGGGCGCCTGTGCACTTCTGCTTACCTCCGTGGACCACGACCGGGCCCCCGTGGCGGGCGTGAGGGTTAATGTGCTCTTGTCCCGGTATTTGATGGAACCCTGCGGGCCAGGAAAATCCAAACTCACCTATATGTGCAGAGCTGATTTGAGGTACGTTGTGATTGATGATGGTGAAGAACTGTGCTTCCCAGCGCTCAGGTACCTGTGAACTGGTACCTGGCTGTGGCCTGTTGGGATTGGGCGGCATAGGGTCACCACGTGAGCTCTGCCTCTTCCTGCCCCCATCCCTGGAAAAATTGTCTTCCATGAAAGCAGCCCCTGGTGCTAAAAGCAGTCCAGACCTTGGCCTGTTGGGAATGGGGCCAACACAGCAGGACGACAGGGTGGTGAGTGGTAGGAGAGCTGTTCCCCATCGCTCTCATCACCATCCGAGCTCCACCTGCTGTCAGATCCCCGCCCCCTCCGTAAAACCAATCCCTGGTTCCAAAAAGGCTGGGGACCGCTAGTGGTGAAGATACATTTTGTCTGATGGGAAGGATGTCGTAAATGAATAAATACATTACTGTTCCTTGGTCCCTTCATGAAGAGAGCGGTGCTTATAAAGGGACATCTTAAAGTGCATTGGTCTTTTGCATCCTAATTTGAAGCTCTTAGAAAATGCAGCACAGGCTCGGCGCCTGTGGCTCAACAGGCTAAGGCGCCAGCCACGTACACCTGAGCTGGCGGGTTCGAATCCAGCCCGGGCCCGCCAAACAACAATGACGGCTGCAACCAAAAAATGGCCAGGCATTGTAGCAGGTGCCTGTAGTCCCAGCTACTTGGGAGGCTGAGGCAGGAGACTCTCTTGAGCCTAGGAATTGGAGGTTGATGTGAGCTGTGATGCCACGGCACTCTATCTAGGGTGACAGCTTGAGGCTCTGTCTCCAAAAAAAAAAAGAAAAGAAAATGCAGCACAAAAGCAATGCAAATATGGTAGTTCTGCCACAAATTTAAAGCCACGGGAAAGGATCAATGTTATGTGTTTGAACCAGCAGGTAGACATTTCTCGTTTCATTTCAGGGCATTCAAACGTAAAGCATTCACCTGCTTTTCTTTTCTGTGCTAGGGGCCACATGCCAGAGTGGTACACAAAATCTTTTGGACATTTGTGTGCAGCTGAGGTTGTAAAAATCCGGGACTCCTTCACGAACCAGAACACTGAAAGCAAAGACACCAAATCGAGGTGATTACTGAAGCAAAGCGACTGTGTCTACCCTCTGGGCGTTTATTTCTAGAACCTTGCCAGTCAGTCCCTTAAGGAATGGGTTCTGTGTCTAATCCTCAAACAAAGGAAACTACAAGTTGAAGTATGTAGGAATTGACTCTCGCAATTTGATACATTTTTAAAGCTGCTTCCTGTTTGTTTAAGGTCTACATGGCTAGACCTTGACTGGAATATGTGAGACTGTGCAAAAAAAAAAAAAAAAAATGTATTTGTATTCTTATTCAAATTGCTTCTGAGAAGCAAAGCTCTAAAGACATTGCAGAAGGTAATGAAGATGTTTGTTCTCTTGTGATATTGGTGTATGTATCCTGTGTCATTTGATTGGCAAGAGTGTTGAGAGGCTGGTGTATCCACTGGAATAGTTGGTATTCTTCGACATGTTTTCTCACCGAGATGCGCAGAGAAAGGTTTGCACAGAGGAGTGTGAATGTGTATTTGTTGCTGGTTGAGTGGCATAGATGTGTACGTTGGAACACAGTGGCTGGCACACTGAGACACCTCCGAGAAGGATATTGATGCCTCAGGTACAGTTTGACCTGAAATAATCTGACTACCCCATGGATCCAGCAGAAAGGGCTCCTAACACCCTTATCCGTTTATGAAGCTTTTTTTTCCCCCAGTTATTAAGCATATTTTTTCTCCACCAATCCCTTCTGTGCTTGAATGATAATAGATTTGCTCTAATATCTACTTCAAATGCAGTTTGGTTTTGAACCTGATTGCATACAGGGATGTAGTTTTAACTGACAGAGATTAGTTCAAGAGTGAACTCCCTCACCCCCAGCCTTACTAGCTCCAAAACACAGCTGTGATTTTAAGAAGCGAGGTGAAAACGAAGCATTCTAACATTTACTCCTGAATCAAGCATCCCAACTTTCGCCTTGTTAAAATTCTTTGCATTTTTGTGTTTATAACAGAAATCTTTCAGACACTGTGTGTATGGAAACATAGAAAACTATGAATATCCCAGGGAAATCTCTGCAAATTTAACCCAGCTACAAAAGGCCTTTGTATGGGGATTTTTTGTTGTTGTTTTTTTTTTGTTTTTTTGACACAAGTCTCACCTTGTCACTCTTGGTAGAGTGCTATGGCATCACAGATTACAGCAATGTCAAAATGTTGGGCTCCAGCAATTCTCTTGCCTCAGCCTCCCAAGTAGCTGGAACTACAGGCACCCAACACAATGCCCAGCTATGTTTAGAGATG
>CAUYON010158351.1:0-36371 GCA_963573935.1 Arctocebus calabarensis | reverse complement strand
GCCCCATATACCGAAGGTGGCGGGTTCAAGTCCGGCCTCGGCCGAACTGCAAAACAAAAAAATAGCCAGGCGCTGTGGCGGGCGCCTGTAGTCCCAGCTACTCGGGAAGCTGAGGCAAGAGAATCGTTTAAGCCCAAGAGCTGGAGGTTGCTGTGAGCAGTGTGACGCCACGGCACTGTACCCAGGGCGATAAAGTGAGACTCTGTCTCTACAAAAAAAAAAAAAGAGACACCTCTCAGGAGGTGAGCAGCAGGTTTAGATCACAGGACAAGAGCCACTTCTTTTCTTTCTTATTTTTCAGCCTTTAATAATGTGCACATATATATAATATTTATGTCATATACCTCATGTACAATACTTATCTCTCATTCTTCATGCATATAAGAAATATATGTAAGTAACACTAGAAGAAAGGAATATAAATAAAGAGAAAACACAATTGTGGCTAAAATCACAACTTTTGATGGTTTCAAAACCAAGACTGCTAAAAAAAAAATAGCCAACCCCATCATGTTAGCAAATTAAATTTTTATGTGAGATAATATAAGATAGCCCTAATTTAGGCATTTTTAGTTCTTCTTTATTTAACATTTATTGAATGCTGGAAATCTGTAAGATTAGTGTCAATCCATATATTTTAAGACAGTAATGCAGTCATTCATTTATTTAGTACTTAAAAATAAAGTTCATAGATTCAGTTTGATTCAAATACTTCAAATATTGATATTCTCCACTTATACCTAGGAGACTGAGGTGAATTTCAGCAGCTGGACTTATTTCTAAACATCATTCAAGGCAATATTTTTTACTCAAGAATTATTTTTGTTGATAAGGAAATGAGTAACATTCAATAATGTGTGTTGTTATAGACTCTCACCATTTACTTTAATCAACATATATTGTTCTTCTCTGTATACATATAAAAGTAATGTTCTCATTTATTTGTAATATGTGTAATATATTGCTTAAGAGCCTAGATTTCTAGCCACTCTTACCTTTAATTATATTCTTGTGTCTCTATTTTCCAGCTAAGATACCATGGCTCAGACCTATAATCATTCACTTGCAAATGCCTTGATCCTATTGTCTCTTTCTCTGCTACACTCATCTAGGAAAATTCCAGCTCAGGTTACAGCCAATATTCTGCCTATTTCATGCCTCCACTCGAGCAGCTGTTTGTGTCTGGAGCAAATCACTCAACGGATCAACTTGCCTCAAGTTTCGTGGTGAAAATAGATGTCAATCAAATATTCCTCCTGGGATGAAAAGTTAATCTCTCTACTTGTACTCTAAATCTAAATCCTGTCTTATTTTTTCTAGAATGCATACATCTCTTGTCCTGTATATCCCATGACCTGCATCTCTTTTTTTCCTTTAGCAAAACTTTCCTGCTTCCCTTTTGCTAAATGCAATAGTTGTTACTTCTAGTCCTTCTCTCTTAAGTACATTTAATTTGGTTAATCACACTTTTTGAGCCCTTTGTAGACCCTTTCAAATCTTTCTCTTTCAATTTGTTGTGATTTTGCAATGATATATCTTATAAACATATTCATCACTTTCCTTTTTGTTAGGCTCCTTGATAATATTTTCCTTTCATTAGCATCCCATCTCATTATATTTACTATAATTTCTGTGTATTAGGTTTAAATAGAGCATTTTAAACTATCTATTTCCTGTTTCTTTAATTTGTTCCTTGACATTTTATTCTTGCTTTTTAAAACTTCTTTTAGATGATTCGATATTTTTCTTATTTTATTTTCTCCTCTAATTTAAATTTCATTTATGCATTTTTTGTTCTTCTTTTAGGGATAAATATAGAATGACTCACTATGAGCTATCTCATTCTTTACCACTTACTAAACAATGTTAGACACTGGCTATTATCTAAATTCAATGTAAATAATTCCCCCACCCTTCATGTTAGTGTTATCATAAATATTTGATACATATTTATTATTCTTTTATGACTTTATTAATTTTTATATTGTCTCAGTCATAATTAATCTATATTTACTCTAATTTTAACTCTATCAGTGCTTTCCATCTGTTCTTGTAACTTCTACATGGTAACATTTTGTTTCAGTCTACCAATCCAGCCTTTAGTAACTAGTGTAGAGCAGATTTGTAAGGATCTGATGCTGCTTCTTGAACCAGACTTTAGTTCTTCATTTCCAGAAGATCTTCTCACTAGTTTAGATTTTAATATTGGCAATTTTTTTTTTAATATTGGCAATTTCACTTACCATCATTTTTGTGTTGTATAACCTTACACTGTGCCTATCAGCACTGTTTGAGTGTGATGGATCCAGACCAGGTTTCATTTCTACTTGTTTAACTTTCAGTTCACCACACTTCATGGATTTGTTGGTGCTATTCATCAATTTTGGAAATTTCTTATTCATTTTCCCTTCAAATGTTAATGTTTATTCTTCCCCCTTTCTCCTCCTATTTTTTAGTAACAAGAATGTTAATTTTTAAATTACATCTTACATTTCTTTTATTCTCTTTTCTCAGTTTTCTTTTCTTTATTTTCTCATTTCATTAAATGGGATATACTCTATTGACTCTTCACTAAATTTACTAATCCTGCTCACAGCTCAGTAAGATGAGTCTAATAAATTCTTAATTTCAAGCACTATGTCCTCCAATTCTAAAATATATTTTGAAATGTTTCTAGTTTTTTATTCAAAGTCCCTGTTTTAACATTATACTATGTTTTATAGTATTAATGCTAATATTTGAAATCTCTGGGTCTCTTTTCATTGCATGTTCATCTCTTTTCATTTCCTTCTTTTGTTTTTATACTACTATTTTTCTTGTAAGTTTTTTAATGGATGCTGGATATTATGGGGAAAAACATGTTTAATTCCTCATCAAGATTATGAACAAGATAACTCTGAAGTATGTATGGGACAGTATGATGGTATTCGATGATAGGGCTTTGGGGAGATAATTAGGTTTAGGTGAGATCATGCGAGTGGAGCCCTCCTGCTGCGATGAATGTCTTTATAAGAACAGACACCACAGAGCTTGCTTCCTCATTCTCTCTCTATTAACACACCCAGGAAAGGGCCATGTGAGTGCACAGTGAGAAGATTGACATCTGCAAGCCAGGAAGAAAGCCCACAGCAGGTAATCAAACAGATCAGCACTGTATGCTTGAACTTCACAACCTCCAGAACAAACAAAGTAAATTTCCAGGTTTCAATTAATCAGTCCGTGGTATTTTGTTACAGCAACTGAGCAGACTAAGACATGCGGCAAGGATTACTGTAGATTTGTTTATCCCATCCCATTCCATGGTCTTTCTGTTGGAGTGATTGGAAAGCTACAGGGAACATCTCCAAAATCCCTTGGAGGATAGAGTTTGGGGTGAGAGTTAGACTTTACTAAGTAGATGCACTTACATGAGATTTAAAAGACATACACGAAAGCAATTTTCCTGTCCTGTTTGTCCAAGTCTACAAATAAACAGTTGTGGAAAATGTGAGGTTTCCCTGAAATAGTTTTTCATAGCCTATTTTCCACCTTTACTGTGCATCCAGAAGCAGCCGTGGCTGTAGCAGGTGCTGTAGCAGCATCTTCAGTACCTTTCTTTCTAATCCCGAGACTGATGCTGTGAGTGCTCCCACTGGCAAACTTCTTAGGTTTTAAGAGGTGGTGTCAGTGGTGGCTTCTCTCTGTGCTTGATCCTTACCTAGCCTCATTGGTGGCCTCAGGGAAGTCACTCCTCCGATATGTCATACTTTCTTGCTCTGATAGTAGTCATTCTGAGCCTGTAAGGGAATGCCCCTTTCAAACGTTCGCAAACACTGACTCCCTTGTAATAAATCTCTGCCTGCATAACACACATACAGTAAATAGATAGAAAATTCTAAGTATTCTACTTTTTTCCCTAAAATCATTAGCAAAAGCTAACAGTTATTGAAGGATTACTATGAAAGGCCCTGTTTTAAGTCTTAGACAGGTACTGATATATTTATGCTCTTAGTACTATTAATGAGGTATTGTATTAACTCACATTTTGCCAATGACAATATTCAGACACAGATAAGTTACTTGTTCAAGCTCACGCAATGAGAAACGACAAAGGTTAGAATTAAAGCTAGGTAGTTTAATCCCCAAAGCATTCTCTTATCACAACATACTTTATGGTTATATATATTTTTGATAAGTATATTAAATGCATTTCAGGGAAAATTTCTGGTGACAAAACTGAAATTTGAGTTATTAGCATATGGGTGCTAATTCAAACAATGTAAGAAGAATGAGATCATTAAGGAGAATTATACTGTAGAAAAGAGCAGAAAAGGAGACTCTAATGTAAAACCAATGTTTAAGGGATGAGAAAAAGATGGGGACAACTGTAAAGAAAATGGAGAAAGAGTAGGTGGCCAGGTAAACCAAAAGAAAAGTAACTGAAATAAGAAGGTGCGATAGGAACAAAAAGAAAAGTGGCTCTAGAAGTTTATGTTAATTCTGGAGTTGAGTAGGATAAAATAAAGTCATCTACAGCAACCGGGAAGCCATTAATGGCTTTTGCAATGATAGCTCCGTAAACAGGTAGAGAAACCAATAAAAAAAGTAAGTGTTTAGATTTGAAAACGGAGAGAGAATTTGTAAAAATTATAGCAGAGTATACTTTTTGAAGAGCTTGGATTTGAGCTTGGAGGGAAAGAAGCACATGAAAAAAATAGTTAAAATCACATTTAAATAAATATGTGGCATTGAACTTAGCACATGAAAGCCAGGAGGCATGAATTTGCAAACATATTCTGAAGGGAAAGGAAGGGGAAGTTGAAGATATAGAAAGATCAGGAAATATTAATGCATCAGACTCTCAAAGGAGATGAGAGCAAATGTAAACCAGATTATATATGGACATATTTATCTTCAGTGTAGTAGGGAAGAATTAGATATCCTACTGAAATCTAAAGGAGTAAGGTAAGAGGCAGTCTCTTCACCATGTATACTAATAAGAAAATGATGTGGGGGAAGATAAGGTCATCAGTGAAGCTGATTTGGATGATTCTGCTCCAGCATTAAGTGACCCATGTGAAAAACGAAGTATATGAATATATGAATGGATTACCCCTACTGTATTTATTGGACTAGTACAAGGAAAAGATAAAGGCCAAAATAGTTGAGGAAATGAGCTGGTGAATGGGTTAAAGAACAAACTGTGAGAATTAGGTTGGTTGATAAACAACGTTACTGAATCCGTGAAACACTTGATTGGGTGAAAAAAAAAGTATACAAGAGACTGGAAATATTAATAAAACAGGAAATTTTTCTGGAAGGGTATGAGAGTTAATTTGATAGATACAACATGTGCTCAAAAATTGAATTATGAAAAGAAATTTGGATTATAACCATATTGAATTCACAGTAATTGTGAATAGTGGTATAAAGAGATTAGAGTGAAAAAGCTACAACATGAAAAGACATAAAATTTTGTAAGGGTTATACATGAACCATATATACATATAGTGAAATTATGTGGATGGAGGCTAGGCAATATCCTAATCATCAGTTTAATCAGATTAAAGGGAATAAATTATAAGTTAGGGAGATGATAAGTGTGAAGAGCGATACAAAATATGCTGGCCAGATGCCATGAGCTTTTAAATATGAGGGACATTCATTTGGGGTTAAAGTGGTGGTGGAGAAATATTTCCTACTTATTATTTCTGCCCTAAATAGAGAATACGAGAGTGAGCACACAAGAAGAATGTATAGACACAGTAATCTTAGAGGAAATTGATTGCAGTTAAGGACAAGAGATTGCTTCAGAATGTTCAGAATGCTAAAAATACTTGAGAAATCTTTTCCCATGGAAAGGAAATTCTGTAGAGAATAGTAGAAAAAAATGATAGGAGGAGGAGTTTGGAAGGACCTAGAAAGAGAAAGAAACAGCTTAAACACACAAAATTTATACTAAGTCAATGATCAGATACCCTAAACTGGACATCTGTTTCAAGCAGTCAACAACAAAGGCAAACATCTCATATGTAAGGAAAGGTATAGGTCTAAATTTCTGAATGAATGTTGGTAATTCTTTTTTCCTAAGCCAATAGCCATTAGCATAGGATTTTTACATAAAATGCTAGAGTGTGTACTTTGAGAACTTTACTGACAGCAGCAAAAGAAATGTTAAGAAATTGTTTTGATCCTTCCAAAGAAGATAAAGCCAGGGCATATTGGGCAAAATTAGTCTTTTATTTGGACCTTCAGTTGAATGAGAAATGCCATCTGCTCCGGGACTGAAATAGGATTTCAGTCTCTCTGTAGGGGGTTGGCTATAGCAAGATTGGATTCCTCTGTTAATGTGGTCCAATGACACAATTGTCATGACCAACAACTTCTAAGAGAGAGAAGAAATCAGTCCTGGATACTGTCATTACAGAGCCAACGTTCCTGGAAAGATCACTGAAAGAGGGACAAATTACTTTTTGGCACAAAAGCAATTAAATGGGAGTTGATTTGATGGGAGTTGATCTTGATTTAAGATTTATGACATATTTCTTTTCTAGAAATTATGCTATCATTTTTACATAATAGTAAATGACTGATTTGTAGATGGTAAAAGAAAAAATTGTCTGTGGTTTACTATGTTGGAAATAACAGGCTTTGTGGTAAAACAAACTCAATTATAACTTCTAAATGTGATATACAGTTTCTACTCTCTGATATAGGAAATGTTTGTTGCATCTTGGATTTTTTTCAGTTATATGTAAAACAAGGATAATAAAATTATTCTGAGAATGTTGAATAATTTTAATATTTCAATAATTTCAATTTTAGGGCTGGGCCTGCTGTTTCACACCTATAATCCTAGCATTCTAGGAGGCCAAGTTGGGTGGATTGGCTAAGGAGTTCAAGACCAGCCTGAGCAATAATGAGACCATCTGTACTAAAAATAGAAAAACTAGCAGGTGTTGTGGTAAATCCCTGTAGTCCCAGCTACTCTAGAGGCTGAGGCAAAAGGATTACTTGAGCTCAGGAATCTGAGGTTTCTGTGAGCTATCATGATACCACAGCACTCTAGTCAGGGTTAAACAGTAAGACTCTGTCTAAAAAACAACAACAACAACAAAAGAACAAACCTTCTCAAGTGCATTTTGAATATCATATATAACATACCATAGTGTCACAATGCACTATACAAAATCCATATGACATTTTTCATAGTTCTTAAATTTTGTGTGTGTGGTAAACCATAGTTGAGGAAACACTTTCATTATTAGGACATTCTTTAGTGAGACTTCTCGAATATTTTGGCAAAGTTGATGGAGGACTTGAGGAATTAAAGACGCTTATGTTTTTCACCCACTTGAGGATATTTTCAAAAACATAGACTCATAGAAATCTATGTATCCTTCACCCAGGTTCCTCTAATGATTATATCTTCTATAATTAGAAGTATATAAAAACCAAATATAGTATATCAAAACCAAAAAGTTGACATTGGTTCAAGATATAGGTGTGGTTTTATGTCATTTTAGCATATGCACAGATTCATGTAACCACTACTTTAAAAGATACGGAGCCATCACATCATTGCAAAGATCTTTGTTATATACTCACACTCACTGCCCTTAATTCCTGAAAACCATTAGTCTGTTTCCCATCCTTACAATTTTGTCATTTGAAGCATGTCATGTCAATGGAATCATAGTTTGTGAGATTTAGAGATTGTTTTTTTTACCCTCACTATATGACTTTGCAATGTATTCAAGTTGTTGCATGTGCCAATACTTCATTCCTTTTTATTGCTGAATGTTTTTTCAAGGTATTATGTACCACCACTTGTTTATTTATCTCATAAGAGATATTTTTGTTGTTTCCAGTTTCTGGCTGTTACAAATGAATCTGCTATAAACAATTGTGGATATAAGATTTCTGTTCTTAGGATAAATACCCAACAGTGCAATTGCTGAGTTGTAAGTCTGGGGGTGCGTGTTAGATTTTCAAGGAAACTGAAAAACATGCTTGGACTTGGTGGCTCATGCGTGTAATTCTAGCACTCTAGGAAGCTGAGGTGGGGGGATCCCTTGAGCTCAGGCATTCATGACTAGCCTGAACGAGGGCAAAACCTTCTAAGAAAAATTGAAAGAATAACAACAATAACAACAAAAAAAAATAGCTGTGCATTATGACAGGTTCCTGCAGTTTCAGCTATTTTGGAGGCAGAGGTAGGGAGATCACTTGAGTTCAGAAGTTTGAGGGTGCTGTGAGGTAGGCTGAGCATGGAACTCTAGCCTGGGTGACAAAGTGAGACTCTGTCTCAAAAAGATAGAAAGAAGAAAAGAAAGAAGGGGAAGGAGGGAAGGAAGGAAAAGGCGGGGAAAGAAACTGACAAATAATTTTCAGACGAGTTTCTATCATTTTACATTTCCACAATTTATGAGATCCAGTATTTCTTCAACCTTGCCAATATTTGACATTATAACCATTATTTTTTTTTTTTACTTTTAGCCATTCTGATGAGTGTATCTCTTCATGGTTTTAATTTGCATTTCCTTAATGACAAACGATTTTGAAAATGTTTTCATTTGCTTATTTCTCAGACAAGTTTGTATCATTTTACATTTCCACAATTTATGAGACCCAGTATTTCTTTAACCTTGCCAATATTTGACATTATAACCATTATTATTTTTTTTTACTTTTAGCCATTCTGATGAGTGTATCTCTTCATGGTTTTAATTTGCATTTCCTTAATGACAAATGATTTTGAAAATGTTTTCATTTGCTTATTTCTCATTAATACATCTTTTGTGAAATACCCTTTCATGTCCTTTGTCCATCTTATAACTAGATTGTTTATTTACTTATTTATCACTTATGAGTTTTGACAGCTCTTCATATATTCTAGCCATGCATCCTTTGTTAAATATGGGGTTAGAAAATATTTCTCCCAGTCTCTAGGTTAACTCTATATCCTCTCAATAGGATATTTTGCAGAGCAAGTTTTTAAAGTTTTGGTCTGTTAGCTTTCTTTCTGTTATGAATTGTGGTTTTAGTGTCATTCATTAAAATCATTGTATTGAGTTACGTATGCTTATGTACCTATATATGCTCAGGTATACATGAAATGAATGGCAGCAATAATTCTAGGGACAGAAGGGAGAAGTTAGGATCATTTTATAATTATAAAGGTACTCATAGTACCCAAGGAGTGCTATAATATTATTTGAAAGTGGATGTGGATTAGTTGTAAATGCATATTGCAAACTCTAAGGTACCGCTTAAAATAGTAAAAAGAAGTGCAACTAATATAGTAAGAAAGGAGAGAAAAGAGATCATATAAAATTCCCAACTAAAACAAAAAGGCAGTAAAAGAATAGAAGAAAAGAAAAGGAGCATGAAATAAAGAAACAAATTGAAAATGGTAACAAATATGATAGGTATTAATATTAATCTAACCATATTAGTAAGTACTTTGCACAACAAAAATCTAAATATGCCAGTTAAAGTGATCTATTGTCAAAGTAGATCAAAAACATGACCTAAAATGTTATCTATAAGAAACATACTTAAAATACAAAGACAAATTGATATTAGATATAAAATGAGAAATATCTGTGTTGTCATGGAGATTAAAAGGATCAAAAGCTATACAATGCACCACTATGCCCACAAATGTGATAAGTTAGATGAAAGACATGTCATAATTAGCCCAAGAACAAATAAATAATGTGAATAGGCCGGTATTGAGTAAATAATTTATACCAGTAATTAATAACTTTCCAATACAGAAAACATCAGGGTCACCTTGGTCCTCTCAAGCATTTAAGGAATACACCAATTCTTCTTCTGTTTTTCATTATACATACTTATTGAATGAAATGAAGGCAAAGTCTTAATCATTCAATGCTGAAACATTATGGAAATGGTTCATAATTTCCATAAATTTTATTAAGCGACACAAATATTTTTTCATATTTGTGTGAAAATATACTAATTGTTGCAAGGCCTAAGTTTTTGATAATATTAATAACAATAACAATAAGATAACAAGTCTAAGGTTTATCATCTACCCCATTTACTAGATGCTGGACCACTGATTTGGGATAATTCATGGAGCGTCACATTTAATATTGACAGCAATTCTAAGGATTTTATACTATTATGTACTCTTGATAGCAAGAATTGAAGTTTACCAGAGGTAAATAAATATTCTGATCACAATATTAAGGAGCAGACCTAGTTTTGACCTGATTTGCGTATATGTAGGTCTATAAGATTACAGTATAATCATTGTCATGTTCTCTCATTTTGTAAGTCTAGATTCTATTGAAAACATTTACTATGAAATGACAATTCAGAGTTTCAGAAGTTTTATTCCAAAATTTATCTAATTCTACTAGTGTAGTCATTCAAAAAATTGGATTTTTAGACAGAAATATGTAGGTTATAGAGAAAATTATTACTGTATTGGGTTCATTTCTCTGTGAAGAAATAAATAAATACAGTTGAGTAAACATGGTAAAAACAATCAGATAAATTAAAGGCATTCAATTCCCTTCTTATTATATTATTCAGGGTATGTTGGTTTTACAATTTTTAAGAAACTTTTTCAAAACTATTTTTTCTATCATTAAAAGTCATCATAACAACTGGGAGTATGATTAATTTACTACATTTTTTCCAATAAACTTTCAATACAAATTTATTCTATGTAGCTTGTACATTTTAAAACATGAAAAATGAAAGTTACTATAATCACTTTCTATTTTATTAACTAACTGATTTGTTCATGGGAGACAAAAACAACAAAATCATACTTAGAGAAAAAATAAAAGGAAGTATCTGAAGCAAAACAAATTATCTTTCTCTCATCACAATCTTCAAAACTGGATGCAATTTTAGAATAACTATTTAATAAATATTTTGATTTTCAATGTCAACAATTATATGACCAATTCTATGCATGAACTGTACCTTAGAAACTTATTTTTACACCTTCCTGCCTTGTCCTCTCAATTTCCCACCATTGGCTACCTAGAGCCAATTCCTGGTCCCAGAAGGAGCACTGCAACGCTGAGGAAGCCTGACTGAATGCAAAATCTCAAACACTGGCATGAAGATGAAAGGAAACCTTTATGAATCCTTTCACTGATATCCCTACAAACCTTGAGAATAACTAATAGTGTGAGAGGCAGTGCTTTCCTTGGTTCTCCTCCTTGGAAATGTTCAACTATTGAAAGATCAGAGCAAAGCATATATTTTTCATTTCCCCAAATGATATCTTATGTTCTGCCTTTCTGTGTGATTTTGCACTATCTCTTCCGACTCTGTCCTCTAAAGGTGTATCATCTCTCATACTTTCAGTAATTACTTATCTCTACTGAATAATTTACTATGATTAATTCTATTAATCTGGAATAATCTAGATTTTTTCTGTCTGAACTCTTAAATTTATTAAAAACATACTATCCCAAGAGGTATACTTCAAATACATACACACATTCATGAAGCTCCTGAGGTGATTTTAATTCATACAATGACACAGGGAGGTCACAATGACTCTTATCATTTTATAGATGAGAAAATTCCATTTCCTGAAAATTAAGTTGATGGCATAAGGAGTCTTAGGAAGCATGGAGGTGAGTCTGTCTAACTCAAAGCCCATACATTAACTTCTCATTCCATCATGTTGCCTGGGTACATGTGACAGTCATATCACAGAACAATACTTGTGTTACTGTGGCCTCCAGTGATATCCACCTCCAAGAGTAGAGAAGGAGGTTGGATTCTTCTCCCTTCTTTTCTGTTTCTTATTCGTTCTTTTTTTCTTTTGAGACAGAGTTTCATTCAGTTGCCTTGGGTAGAGTGCCATGATATCATAGCTCAATGTCACCTCAAATCTTGGGCTCAAGAAATCTTCCTGCCTTAGCTTCCCAAGTAGCTGGGATTACAGGCACCTGCACAATGCCTAGCTAGGTTTTCTATTTTTAGTGCAGTTGGGGTTTGGTCTTGCTCAGGCTGGTCTCAAACTCCTGAGCTCAAGAAATCCACCCACCTTGGCCTCCTAAAGTGCTAGGACTGTAGGCATGAGCCACTATGCCTGGCTATGATTCTTCTTTAAAAAATGAGAATATTGCAGAAGCAAAGGGTTTCCATCCTCTAATATCAGGTTATAAATAAGATTATAGTTTTTGCTTTGGGTATTCTTTCTTGCATTGTTTTGAATTATACTATTCTGAAAGCAACCAGTTGCATAACATGAGGCAGTTCTATGCATTCTTAAGTGTTATATTCTAAGGCCTGCTAACAGACAATTGAATATGAAGCAGAACTTCTCCTAGCTAAGCCTTGAGATGACTGTGATCTTAACCTTGATTGAGGCTCTTGAGAGAGCCTGAGTCAGAACCATACAGCAAAGCTTCTCCCAGATTCCTGACCCACTAAAACTATAAGATAATAAATATGCTATTTTAAGCGTCTCAATTTGACGTAATTTGTTACATAGCAATACATACATATTGTGTAAATGGATGAAAACGTCAAAAAAAAAAAGAAGTAGTCACCTTTCACAGCAGCTACCTAGGTTCTAAAATGGGGTTTTAGCCGGATGCCTAGGTCCTTGGTCATTGGAGCACTCTGTCAAAAAAATTACCAGACACCCCAAAGTAAGGTAAGCATGAACAAAATTTATAGAAGGAAAAAAAAAAGGTAGGTTATAAAAAAAAGAAAATTTACAAAGCAAGATACATGCACCATACACAGCAAACGAGCTCCATTGCCATCAGAAATGTGCAGACGCAAAGATAATGGCTGGCTGTTCTCTTTTACACCAGCTGAGTAAAGCCTACCTTGTGGTTCAGAGGTCATCTTAGAATCAGCGACTTACTGCACATCCAGACCTCCCATGAACTTCTCTGAAAGCTCACTGGTGGGTGGAGCACAATGCAGATTTAAGCTAATGATATGATAACCAGTCTTGAGACTGTTCTAAGTTACCTTCAAGACCATATTGTGCCTATTGCTAGGCGATAGAGTCTTCTACATCATTTTGCAGTTGGCATGGTAAGATCTGACTGGCTGATCGGGAGGGCTTACCCTCCTCTCCTGGTGTGAGCAAACACTTGGGACAAAATTAAGATGAGCGGCACCGAGATGCAGGCCTGGGAGCCCCACCTTGCCATCCTTCCCAGGAAAGCAATCATAACAACCTACCTAAAAAGCCAAACTCTGTAAAATAACTGACAGAGGTTTATTCTGAGTCAAATTTGAGGACCACCACCCAAGCCACCTCCAAGAAATGAGAAACAAATGAACTTACTGTGGTTTGATTATAATTTGGTTTTATCCATTTTAGGGAGATAGGAATTACAGGTAAAGTCATAAATCAAAACAGGGAAGGTATACATTGGTTTGGCCAAAAAAAGTGGGACATCTCAAACCAGGGGCTTACAGGTTATTGGTGGGTTTAAAGATTCTTTTGTTGACAGTCAAATGAAAAAGGTAGGTTTTGTCTAAAAGACCAGGAATCATCACAAAGGAATACGTGAGTTAAGATAAAGCTGTATTAATCAGGGATAAACTAAAGGACAAATGCCTGGATTTAAGTGGATTGTCATGTTTATCGAAGACCTGGAGGTTTGTCTTGCATAACTTGGTGAACTAAAACAGAATCTTACAGCTTCCCCTAAATGGTTGACTGACTGGAACCCTTGTTAGTCAAGAGGATTCTTAAAACTGGGTTGCTAGCCATGAGAAAGGAGATCAGACTTTTTAGATCCCTCCCCCCTTTTAGAGATGTCCTTTGTGATTCACTAACAAGCTTAAGGCTATGCAAGGCCTAAAGCTTTGCAGGTCCTCAATTTACATGACAAACCACTTGAGTATGTCTGATACTTTGTAATTAACATACCCTTTATCTTAAATATTTCTTTTCACTGACTCCAGGATCTTTTAGAAAAAGCCTAACTCAGCTGATTATCAGCTAAAGAATCTTTAAACACACCCATAACCTGTAAACTCCCCCACTTCCATCGGTCCAACCTATTTGAGCCAAACCAATGTATCTTTTCCGCATATTGATTTAGGACTTCATGTGTAATTCCTGTCTCCCTAAAACGTATAAAAACAAACTTGAACCCCACCAAGTCCAGGCCACTGCTCAAGGCTTCTTTGATGTGGCTCTAGGTCATGGTCCTCTAATTTGGCTTGGAATAAACCTCCTTAAATTATTTTACTGGGAATTTTCCATTCACAGCCTATTATTGAGTTGTAATGGATATGTCTGACCTCTTTCACTTGGTTAGTGATTTAGTTTTAAGGTATCCCCTTGTCCAAGAGGAGGTCCATTTGGTCAGCCAGTGGAGGGAAGCCTTAAGATTTTATTTTAGTTCAGAAATAGATACAAGAATAAATAGCTTTATTTGAGTACTGGATCTAGATTTATCTGACATCAATTATATAAGAAAAAGAAGAAATTCACAGAATAGAAATGCAAATAAGTAGGAAATAGCATTTTACCTAATCTTTATCATTTGGCAGTCTACAGATGTAATAAAGTGATTGATAGAGAATGACCTTAGGTTTAAAACTAAAGTAGGAAAGTTTTTAAACAGAAATTATTATCAATAGATTTCCCAAGAAAAGGTATTAGACTCAGACATTCTCTTCTAAGATCTGAGATGCTTTATGTCTGATGCCTGAAGGCTAGATATTACATGAGGTGCTTCTTACCCTGTGGTATTGTGATAAATAGCCCTATGGAGCCCGGTGAGGTTTATGTCCCATCCTAGGTACTACTTGAAAGCTAATTTAGAAATGACGCTTTTCATTTGCCACAGAGAATACTCCATACATATTAATTAAAAATATATTTACAACTCATTTCATCTGTGGTCTCTTGTTTTTTCTGAAATTACTGTACAAATTCTCTGTGCAACTCATTTGAGAATCATTACATACAAGCTTATGATATTTCTTGAATTGTTGCTTTATTGAAATTTAATTTCTTATGTTAGGAAATCTTTCTGACTTGTTTTTTTTCTTAATGTGCATCTCTGCATTTTTAAGCATTCCACACTATGCAGTAAAAACTACAGGCAGTGAATCCTAAATATTTTTAGTATAATGATCATAAAAATACCCATTTCACTATCACATTTTAGCTCTGTTAAACATCTTTGCAATCCACCTTTGAAATCCAGGTCTCAGAATTGTTTTCTTCCCTGGTCTTTCTGGTGCACTCACCTGTAGACTCTTAGGTTCTTCCCCATTCCTGAAAGATTTGGATCACAGCTTACTGTGATGACTTTCCTGATTTCCATATTCATGCTGCTGTAGAAATGTAATTAGAAAATTAAAGTTTTTACTGACCCAAGAAACCTCTCTATGTAGATAGTGGAAAAGAATGTAGTTTTATTATTGAATAAGCATTCAACCAGAATGTTATGAACCCCATGGACAATCCCCTAAGAAATTGCAGAGATAAAAAGAACTCTTACTTTTTTATACAGTTAAGAAGATACAGACCATTACACACATTTTCAAGGGAAACAGTAACTAGCCCTCAAGTAACAGAACTTGACAGCATCATGTATCACCTGTAGTTTCTTATATATTCACTTGATAATTGGAGTCACTATCTGTGTTTAATTGGCTTTGTGCACACACACAAAAACATGTGTCTTTAAAGCTGGGAGCAAATCACCAGCAGAAATTAGGCTCCTACTATCCATCGGAAACAAAGAGATGGGATGTCATCTGTCTTGATGTTTACATTTCAAAGAGATGGCCAATATTCTTGATAAAGACATTTCTGGATCATAAATCTGACAAGGGGCTTATAGTTTCCAAAACGATTTATTTACATTTCAAAGATACAGAGAAAAAAAAAAAACAATTGTAAGTTTTCTAAAATAAAGGTTCTAAGAAAAGTGATGGGGGAGAAGTATGTTGGAGATTGGGGTCTTGGTTCCCTGAAGCCACTTACTTTTGTTCAATTACTCAGCAGAACCAGACAGTGCATAGGAAGTGATACTGCGTAGAAAATGAAAGCAAAACTGAAGCAGCACAGGCAGCATGGATGAAAAGCAAAAGTAACTTCCCACAGGCTTTAGTATAACAAAGAGAAATTTTATTTAGGAACAAAGAGATGGCATAGAGCACTTCCTAAGAGAGCTATAATTGAGTCCTTCTCTGAGAGGGGAGAGACAGAAGGTCAGCAACTGTATACAGGTATGAATATCCTCCTTCTCTCTGAAATGATTTGTTCTCTTTTCTTTCTCCCTCAGTGCATCCAGGCACCATCGTCCTTTTTTATCAGTCACTGATTACCTAGATTACCCCACACCCACATTCTTTTCTCCTTTGAGGAAAGAACTGTTGCCTTCTGATCATGTGCTGCCTTGATGTTTCCATGGGCCCTGTAGACTTCCTTATCCAGCAGCCTTGCTTTCCTCTCATCCCCCTAAAATCTTTTCTTTGCCCTGTCTCAGTCTCTTCCCCTGTTTTCAAAAGGGAGAATTAAGCCTCTCGTGTTTAATTTTTATTTGCCCTTACAATGCAGATAATTCCTCCAATTGTAGACTTCTCTAGTTGAGAAGATCTGCCACAGCTATTCATTCCTGGTACTTACCTGACTGTAAGGCCTGGTCCTCTCACTATCAAGCATCCTGTTCTTCAACAATCCCTTTCAATTTCCCAGCTCACTCCTTCATGTACCTTACAAAGTATTCTTCTCCACCAGTCCTAAAACCATTCCAATGCACATACTCTTTTATTTCCAAGCTCCCTAAATGTGGTGTTTTTCTGGACTCCTTTATCCTCTTTTTCTTCAGAGACAGAGATTAGTACTAAAGTCCAATCCTCTGCTCTCCTCACATATATTCATGGAGGCTGGATGTGGCAGGACAGAAACACTAAACCATCCTGGCTGGTCTCATTCAAATTCATGGCTATCACCCTCTAAGGCTGTGGTTCTCATCCTTCCTCATGCCACAACCCTTTAATACAGTTCCTCCATGTTGTGGTGACCCCAACCATAATGAAAATAATTCCCCACAGCTCTGAGGGACCTCTGACCTGCCTTGCAGATCTATCACACATCTCTAATCCATTCAATATCCTTTTCTAGGCATGCATTTCACACTTTCTTCTCTGTTTCCACCACTTTTTTCATTCATTTTCTCTTCTCTTCACTAAAGGGAATAGAATAACCATCAGACAACAGCCATGTGCTACTGCATTTACTAAGCTGCTGCATTTTCACAAATGCATTTTCCTCTCCTCTGGCTACGATGAAAGAAGTTTCAATGTTCCTTTCAAACGCCATCACCTCCACTTACGCAATTAATCTATTTCCTCTTGCCTGGTTAATAACATAAACCCAGAAATTTTTCTTCTCTTCTAAATTTTTGTCTGCATTTAAACTTGCTGTAATAAATGCCTATCTTAAAACTCAAAGCAATATCCAAAATACTAAAAAAAAAAAAATTATCTTGATGCCACATTCTCTTGAATGTCCCATTTTTTGATCTCTGGTAAGTTAAACTCTTTGAGTTATCTATTCTTGTTGTCCCCTATTCCTTTCATCTTTTCTTCCTCATGTATATCACTAGGCTTCACCCACCTCAACATTCTATAAGCAGCATTTGCCAAGGCAATTAATGATCTGATTTTATAAAATTCTTCTGATATCAATGTTCTCCAGAATAATTGTTCTGTGGTTATTTCTTTGGTTTAATTCCACCAATATCTTGTTTCTAGCATATGCAATAAAAGCAAAAGACTTTACATTGACTTACAAGGCCCTGTACACTACACTTTGCACTGGACTCTATCCACACACACATCACACATCTACCAGTCATTGCCATTTATCTCTCTACCCCCATCCCTCTCTTATTCCATCCTATCACACTAACTTTCTTGATTTTTGCACACACTCTGAGAAATCCCCTGCAGTGGGATTTCTGCAGTTGGTGTAACTTTGTAACTACTCTTTTTCTCTGTGAATGTATTATTCATTGCTGTATTTACTCAAGGCCTTTGCTGAGATTTAGTCTCATCAGGGAAGAATTTCTTGAGCATTGTACTAGGTCATTAGATATCATATGTCTGTTTTTGAATCAGAAGATTCGTTTATTATATCTTGAATGAAAAACAGGACAATTAAGCAGAGTTTGTACTTAAAGTATCAGTACATGGTTTAGCGATCTTACCAGTAGTTAGTATATGCCAGCACTAAGAAGCTTGGAGAGCAAGAGGCCATGAAATCATGAAAGGTGTTTTCCCCTTGTTAGGTATTGACTATATATAAAAATATATATATATATATTTTTTTTTTTTTTGCAAGAAGTGGTCCAAAACCTGGAAGAAATGTTAGTAAGTTGGTATAGCATCAGGTGAGTTCAGTGTACAGTGGATGACAGAAAGTTTCCAAGTTGCTTTTTGTGACATATGATCTTGCAAGAGGATTGACCTGTTTCTTCTGATGATTCTCAGCTAATTAATTATAAGCCCCCTCATCATGTCATCAAGTGGTCCCAGTAGACATCTGCTGTAATCAGTTTACCAGGCTTCATGAAGCTGTAGTGGATAATACCAGCTTTGGACCATCAACAGACACCCTTAGCTCTTTTTGATGTATATTTGGTTTCTGGCCATGTTTCTGGACATTTTCTTTATGTAAACTTTGTGCCCAGTGCTTGCAATTGGCAAAAAGAACCTGTTTTTCACCACATGAAATAACATCGTATAGAAATGCTCTGTATTGGCTTGGTGGCCATGGCTCAGTGAGCAGGGCACCAGCCACATATACCAAAGGTAGCTGGTTCGAGCCTGCTAAACAGTAATAACTGAAGCCAAAAAATAAAAAAATAGCCAGACATTGTGGTGGGTGCCTCCAGACCCAGCTACTTGGGAGGCTGAGGCAAGAGAATTACTTAAGCCCAGAGTTGGAGGTTGCTGTGAGATGTGACGCCAGGGCACTCTACCGAGGGGGACATAATGAGACTCTGTCTCAAAAAAATAAATAAATTGGCTCGGTGCCTGTGACTCAACAGGCTAAAGTGCCAGCCACGTACACCTGAGCTGGCGGGTTCGAATCTAGCCCAGGCCACCGAACAACAATGACAGCTGCAACTAGAAAATGGCCGGGCATTGTGGTGGGTGCCTGTAGTCCCAGCTACTCGGGAGGCAGAGGCAAGAGACTCACTTGAGCCCAGGAATTGGAGGTTGTGGAGAGCTGTGATGCCACAGCACTCTATCCAGGGTGACAGCTTGAGGGTCTGTCTCAAAAAAAAATAAATAAATAAAATAAAATACATAAATAAATAAAAAGAAATGCTCTGAGTTTATGCTGTGACAGCAAAAAAAGGGCACACTTCAAGACCATTTCTCTCCTGGCACTGCTTTAATACATGTGGAACCTATTTATCCAGTTTCTTTACTTTGCCAATTTGTTTCAAAGTGTCCAATGTTGTTGGAATGGTCATGTCAGCCCTTGCTCCTAATTCATGGGTAGGTTGAGATGGATTCGCTTCCACTACAGCTTTCAACTAATGATTTTACACCTTGTTCTTAGGTCGCCCCTGTGGCTCAATTTCAAGATTAAAATCACCACAGTGGAATTTCTCAGACCACCGATGTACTGTGTCTTCACTACCCACTTTCTTCCCAAACACTTCATTGACATTTTGAGCTGTCTGCACTGCATCAGTTCCATAGTAAAACTCATATGTGAAAATAACATGATTTTTTGACTTATCCATGGTTTCACAAAAAATTACTCTAACATTTTTTTGAACGATAATCACAAAGAAAAATGCGCATTTGGAAGAATGAGGTTGCACCTTCACAATAAATACAAAACAAAACAAAAACAGGTGTAAAATGAAATGTCAAAGATATCAAACTGAACACTTAATGACATTCCATACTTAATAACCATGTAATAAAGACAAACAAATAAAAAAGGGAACAAATTCATAAACCTTCCTTTCTCCCTTCTCTGAAACCCTTGCTCCCCTTTTATCCTGAATTGTCATGATTAGATGAAATTATTTCTTTTTTTGACCCCACCACCTACATTAGAATAGAAAGAAGTACTATCGGGCAGAGATGTTGCTATTTTTTTTTCCTTTCTGTCAGCCTGGAACCATGGCACAGAGCAGGTACTCTCTGTGTTTGATGAATTAATGTCTAACTGTTTATGATAACACTTTAGACTACACATTTAGCTATTTTTCTCCATATAATAATCAAATGGTCCAAAACTATTAATTTTAAAATTCTCTAGGCTCGGCGCCTGTGTCTCAAGTGGCTAAGGCACCAGCCACACACACCTGAGCTGGTGGGTTTGAATCCAGCCCGGGCCTGCCAAACAACAATCATGGTTGCAACCAAAAAAATAGCCGGGCGTGTGACTGGCACCTGTAGTTCCAGCTACTTGGGAAGTGGAGGCAGGAGAATCGCTTGAGCCCAGAAGTTAGTGGTTGCTGTGAGCTATGATGCCACAGCGCTCTATTCAGGGTGACAGCTTGAGACTCTGCCTCCAAAAAAAAAAAAAAAAAAAGATTCTCTAGACTTTTTCACATTAATAGGCAGGCACTTATTTATGTAGTAACCACTCACTTAGCATACATGTATAGGCTTAGTGAAGCACAGTCATTACCCTATACATTTTATTATGTTCCACATTATCGATCTCTAGGTTTTTTACTTTTCAAATATAAAAGAGATCATTATTAACATTCTCATTAGAATCTAGTTGAGCCACTTTCCTCAATATTCTAAATATGCTATGTCTACTAACTCCCTTAGTTCATATACTAATAATATATTCACACAGCTCCAGAATCAACACTTCCCTTATACTGGCTATGTCTGCTGTACCCTTTAAGGGCCACACTAAGTTCAAATGCTTTTGTGATTATACCATTCTACACAATCTAGTGCTTCTTTAAACACCCATTACTTTTACAGTTAGTAAGTCTATAGCAATATTTTTTTGTTTGTTTTCCATAATTGTAGGATTATATACGTCCACATTTACATTCCAAATGGTGAGTCTTCATGCTGCAATTTTCTACTGAAGTTAGCATCACACTAAACTCACTGTGAAGTTTAATAAATTATCTAAATTATCATTAAAATACTATTGCTAAACGATAATAAATGATTGAATAGCAATTCAAAGTGAAACTTCTTATTTCATGAGTGCGTAAAATAATTGTTAATAATATTTAATATTTAATATTAAGGTTATTTAATAATAATTAAGATTTTTTATGTTACATCAAAATTATAGCTGGAGCAACAAATATAAGAAAAGATACTAAATTTCCTGTTCTTCCAAATTAAGTCAGATACTTTCTATACTAGAACTGAGAAATTTTTCATGTGATCTTTACCTCATAATAAAATCCAATCTATGTAAAAAACAATAGATATTTGAAAAGAAAAAAGGTAAGTAAAACTTGCTAGGTTTTTTATCTTATGGGGAATATTGTAGCATTTCCTCTTGGAGACAGAGAAGGATGATCCTTCCAAAATCTATTTATTGAGAGACTGAAGAAATGTGGAAAAAGGTAGAAGTATTTCATTTGAAATCTGATGAGCCCAGACTGGCATAGCCACAAAAGTAGGACATGGCTAAAAGATGTTTCCAAGAGTATAATATTTTAATTCTGGAACTTGGGGCTACAGTCATACACTCATAATGACATTTCTGTTGGTGACAGTTGGCAGGTTACCACGGTGGTCACCTACGATTCTAATGGAGCTTATCAGTGTAGACTCCTGATACATGTCCCTTGGTATTCTGTATGCAGATCAAGTAAGAGAAATTATTCTTATTCAGTAATGGTGCGAGATATCTGATTTTCTGTATAAAAAAATGTATCCATATACGCACAAATGAAAACACATACGCCATCTTTATTTGTGTAAGTAAGCTGTGTGAATGTTCGCACAGTGAGGAAGTGTCTAATGATGTGTCTCTTACAATGTATCCCCATTGTTAAGCAAGACAGGACTCTACAAACAAACTTAACAACTGCTGTTTCCTTCCTACCTGGGATTCCAAACTTGGGATAGAATACAAAGCTGCTACTGAGGCCTGGATGGGGTGAAAGAGTGGTGGAGAATTTTTGCCTTTTCAGTTTTTAGCGTAGCAGTGATAGGTGAATTCCTCATGACCAGATGAACACAGCGGGTACTCGCTAGGCTTGGGCCCTAGAGGTGACAGGAGTCGGCTAAAGGAGAATCACAGAACACAGAGCACAGGGCATTGACGTCAGGGCCTTGGAGTGTGGAAATTCCCTCATGGGAATTTTGAAGAGCTGCTGCCTAAACTTCATGAGAGAGATACATTAAATGAAAGTTACAAAAAAAAAAAAGCTTAAACAAAGCCTTCAAAGAGAAGGAACTAAGAAAACATTACTTCAGTGAGAAATTTTCAGTTAGTGAATCTTTTTTGATAACTTTAACACGTTTGCCTGGTGCAGAGTAATTTTTAACACAGCATGGAAATAGAGTCAACATTTTATTTTCACATTAGAAAAGGTTGATGCTAAGACTAATGTGCATAAAAAATTAAAAGAGGTTCCTGTAAGTATTTGAAATTAGAATAATGGCTCTAGGATCTGACTTGAATATACAGTAGAACCTCCATGGCTGACCACGTCCCTCCATTGACCACCTCCTTAAATTGATCTAATTTTTGTAGTTCAGACATGCACCACATGTTCAGATGAGTACAGCAGACCTTGTTGAGCACCTCCTTATGTCGACTAGTTTGATACAGTCCCGTGGCTGATCAATTTAGACAGGTTGTACTCTTTGTATTTTAACTTCTAAGAGGCAAAGATATATACTCAATTCTAAAGGGAGAAAAAAGAAAGAATCTGATCACCAACTTAATATACCATGATAATATTTCAGTTTTACGGTAAACATAGCAATCCTGCATAATGATATAAAGTCATTTTATAATAATATTTAGTAACACATAGATTGTTCATGGTCTCCAAGCTGAATCATAAGTAATCTTTAATTTAATCTATTATTTGGCTTGCTTATTTTCTCAAATATAAATTGCCTATCGGGGTTGATTAAATTTAGTTAATTTCAGCGTTGTCCTTGACATTGATCTAAGTTGCAATGAACCCTGGCCAAGATTTTACCAATGACGGAGAAAAGTAAGTTCAAAGGAGAAAGTGAATCCAAGCAATTCCTTTCCCCTGTCATTATAAGCTGACTCATAAGAAAACCAATCTTTACAAAGTGACTCCTCCACCTTGACAATGAATAGTCAACCCCTAGTGGTTATATTCTTTTTGTTTTACAATGTCTCTTCACCTTGGTAATTTCACTTTATTTTTTGAAACCAAACTCTGCAAGTTCATGAAAACCACAGTGTAACATATTCTGTTGGCTGCCATTCCTTCCAGATTAAATCTAGAGTTACTGCTGCAGGGCATGTTTCGTTATTACCTTTAAGAAATTAATTCATTTCTTGATGCCTGCTCTCCTTCCACAATACAAATAAGATTTCATGCTTTTGTCACGTCTACCATCGGAAGGGGTGATAAGCATCTCAGAGATGTTTTCCTGTAGCAGTAGCCATTATTACCTGGCTAATGTCCCAGCCTCATACCACACATAAAAACAAGGATATCATGATTGCCTCTGAAATACTCTGATCTAAAATGGTCTTGGCTGTCTTATGTGCTAGAAAGTCAGCCAAATGCTATGCTGATGTTCCTATCATGGTCTGTCAGCACCTTGTTGAATATTAGATCAAAGGCTGCTGAAGTAGCTAAATTAGATTATTTTGCCTTCGCATCATCAATGCCATTTGGCACCAAACACAGTTTTATGGAATATAGTTATTTTAAAAATCTCTCTCTGTCTCATCTTTAATTACAAATTACAATTCAGAAGATTTTATAAATTGCTATAGGTCATTTGTATCTTCTTATGTGGTATCTATTAGGGCTTTCACGTGGAATTTTTTGAAGAAATAATATATCATTTGGATCCAAGATTCCCATCATCCAAGATTGCCTGTAGTATATGGGCAATCTTATGACCTTCATGGCCAAGACTATGTAATAATATTTTTTACCGGTATTAAACAACTGAGCATCAGTTCAAGCTGAAAAGAAACAATTGGCTGACTTTTTGAAAGAATTTTTAAATCCCAAATATTTTGTTCATAAAAGAAGCTTATCTCTGCTTGGGTGAGAAAAAATACGAGAACTTACAAGGGTGGTTACACAAGATTGAATGGGGCAATCGTGAAATGGTCACATTGAATTGGAAAATGATTCTGACAGGTTTCCTTCCTTCCTGGCTCAATCAGGCAGTCCCTGGAAGTCTCTGTTCAAGCATACCAAGGTCAAGAACGCTTAGCCATGTCAGAAAGCATGGGAGGAACTCTTTATGACGGTTGCTTGCTGTTTGTGATTAGATGTTCAGTCTCTCTAATGGACGCTTACTTAAATGTCTGTCCTTAGAGTCAGATTTCAATCTCTCAAAAGCACCAGTAAGCAAAAGTTTGTGATTTAGAAAAGAGATAAGGAATTTTAGTCTGTGGGTTAATGTCAAATACAACCTTTCAGAGAAGTTAGTGAGTGGGAGGGCCTGCAATGAGCCATGAGAAGAAAAAAATTAGAATCAATATTCTCAAGCACAGAAGCTCTAGGCAGGAGCCTGGTAACTTAATTAAATTAGATATTATTAGAGAAAAGGAAGAACATTTGACCTTTCAGTCTGAAGTTTATAGCAAGAGAAGCAAGCCAGACACCAGATGTAACCATAAAGCAGATAATTAGGTATCCTGACTTTTAAGCTTTCTGAGTTAGTGCTTTTATTACTGCCCCACTGTTTACTCTCTTGCCTTTCTTATTCTCCTATGCTTTAGAAAAGATGTAATCTTTTCAAGTGCTTGAGAGTTGTTCAAGGTAGGGAAGAAAGAAACTTCTTTTTATTCACTGCTGTTTCTCAGTGCTTATTAGCCCATGGAAGATACACAGAAAAGGTCCACAGAATAAAAGAAACTACTTTCAGCTCCAATCTCAAAGTGTATTAACAAACTTTGTAACACTTAGCTTCCCTCTTGTAAGAACTGAAAATAATACTGGCACATATTTTGTGAAGTCATTTCAAGAACTAAAAACCAGAATAAGATAATGCATGTATAAGCATATTTGTATTCTAATGCTTGACAAATACGTAGCATTTACATAGTTGAATGTCTTTCTTTAACAAGTATTTCCAAAATCAGCATGTGTTTTCCTAGAGTATCCTTTGTACAAATGAATTCTTAAAATTGTTAGAAATTAGTATTTTCAGTTATTTTGCTTTTCAATAAGCTTATAGAAGAAATAAATATTCATGAGAATCTCTACTTGAAAGTCAAGGACTCTCATTTTGTTTCTTGAAATGTAATGATCCTATAATAAATCTAAATTTCTCTATGTTCATCATCACCTTTACCACATAAAGAGAGACAAGTACAGTGTTAGGAGCACTGATCATCGACTCAACAACTACAAGATACCTCAGTGATGATCAGAGCTACCATTTGTCACGCGTCCTTTGAAACGTGACAAAACTAAGATTAGATTCACAGAATTAAGTTATGTTCATCAGTCTTGGTGGGTAAGCTGTATTATGAAATAGTGATTCAAGGTAGCATATCTAAAATATGTGTATGAAATTAGTGATCGTTGTTAGTTCCATAAAATGCATCTCAAGTCTCTCACCTTTGGATTTGGTTGGGTTAAGGGACAAGAAGCAGAACTTCATTTCATTTGTTCCATTCCATCTTCTAAGCTTGCGTTTCTCGCTCATCCCGTATTTGAGAGAATTCTTTTTCTTTGCCTATGTTTTGGTGGAGGAAAGAGAAGGATACAGTTGTTTAAATTTGTTCATTTTTAATCCTTCAAACATAATTTCTATATCATTATTTTTTTACTTCCTTTTCAGGAACATAGGTTTTCTAAAGTATAAGCTCAGTGGTGGAAAATGACTATTTTTTTTTCCCTCTGCCTTCTGCTAATAAATCCCCTTATCAAGGAAAGCCGTATCAAATACCTTAGTTACTTTCAGCTATACCTGATAGGCTGGTAAAAATCCTGATGAACTTTCATTAAAAAAAAAAATGCTTACTGAACTGAATAAAATCTACACGATATATATTTCAGAATAAAATCTATTTTAAAAGCTTCTTTCTGGTTGATGTCACAATATATTGATGTGTTCTTATAACAAGTACAAATTTTGTCCACCAAATAATGAAGTCAGTAAGCAACTCATAAATTGCTGAGCTTAAATTACTACTGCTGAAGGCTACTGTTACCTAATAATTTTTCTTTACGGTAGGTTTAATTCTACTTCTATGCATGTTCTTCATACATATTCTTTCCTCAAAATTTTATATTTTGAAGGTCATTTGTTTACAATTATTCTCTTTTAAAATAAATACAAATTGCAAGTAGGTAAAGATTAAAGTATAAAACATTTTCTGCATTAATTTATCTGAAAATATGAGCTATACTGTAAAGCATGTATATCTTTCTCCAGAGCTTTCCATTTAAATTTTAAAGTTATTTTCAAAATCTGCAAGTATCTATATGAAAAAAGCTGATTGTGTATATTTGTGTATTGAAGTAAATTTACGATTTTACTTTAAATCATTTTCTTAAAGTATTAAGCAGAAATCCATAGAAACAGTTTTAGTATATATATGTGGTTTCTACCATCAATATGACTAATGTTTCCATTTTTATTTTTAATGTTCCAATTTTTATTTTTGTTTGTGACAGTTCCATACTTTCAGTGATCATGTTTTCACTCTGTTTTTCTTTATGCTTATTTTCATTAACTTTAAAATTAGAAATATTAACGCTTATAAGTAAAAAATTTAAAAAATGAAATATAAATATACAAAAGTCTCACAAGTAACTGTTAAAATGGAAAGAATAGGAAAGGTTAATATAAAATGCAGCAGTCTCTAACCCAATCCTATTTCCAAGGTCGCCTGTTCTTAGTAGTTTCTGTTGTGAGTTTTTGCATCTATCTAAACTTATGTTTAATTCCTCTCTCTATAACACCTCTATTTTTTTGATTTACTAATGTGGATATTGTGTCTGATTTCACACTAATCACATAAGAATTTAGCTCCCACTTCTATCCCCTCCCTTCTCCCTACATCCAAGTTGTGATAGTTACACTGTTTTAAATCTCCTAAGAATTGCTTTTATAATTAATACATCATCAAATTTACTTTTGGTTTCTTCTCTGTCATAGATGGCGTATCTGGGCTCATTGATGTGCATGATATTACTGTCTGGTACCACCTTCTATTTCTTTTTCATTACATTTACCAATAACATTAACCTTAAGTTACTTAAATCAGTAACAAGAACATTGATATTAATTAAGATTATCTTTCATTATTCATCTCCATAATCATAATTTAAACATATGATCTGCCAAAACTCACCCTTTTGTGGAACTGTTATATAACCTGTTCTATAACCCAAACCTGTCAATCATCACAAAAATAGGAAAAGCCAACCAATCATGCTAGGGAAAAGACGGGACTTAGTGGTGAGCATTAAAAGATGGTGTGTGTTGAGACCTGACATCTTCCTCTCTCCTTGGGAATGACTTGTCTCTCCCTCTGAAACATATTTCACTTTGCATTACATGTTGTGTGTGAGATTTCTTTGCATTTTTTTTTATCACTCCTTATTGCCTGGACTTGTACTTATTCCCCAAATTAGGAGCTGGGAACCACAGAATGTTCTGGCAGACCCGACAGCTATACTTTGAGTTGTTATTTTAATATCTATACTTTGCCTTTCTTGAATTTCTAATTAGTTTCTCTTAAAAATATTCCTGGAAATTTTTATATACTTTTTTTTGTGTGTGTTTTTAATTTTTCTTAAAAATCTTTAATCTTTAAAAATCTTTTTCTTAAAAATCTTAAATCTTTAATCAAACCTCTATATCCTCTAAAATCTGTAGTCTGCACTCCTCCTTTTTGATTCATTTTTACTTTTATGTGGATTTTTTTCTGTGTGATATGATTTTGTTACAAAGCTATCTTTAGCTGGGTCTTTATTTGAGAGAATTGTGCATACCTTGAGTGGCATGCTTGCTTGTCCAGGAAGGATTAGGTTTGCTTCTGTAGGATTGTGAGGATTTATCCCTGGCATTGTCAATTTGATGATTATTGGACTTCAAAGTTTGTGTATTTTCAAAATTGAAGGTTTTTTTTTTTTTTTTTTTCAGTTCTTTAACACCATCTAATAATTAAGAATTATTTATCTGGATAATTTTTTTTCTTATGAGTTGTTTCTTTTAAAGTATAGGTTTTGAAATCTTGTTATACCAGCCTCCTTTTCTATTTCCTATTTCATACAGGGTCATAAAAATTAAACAATGTGCAGCCAAAAAATCAAAGCCCTAATCTTCCAAAGTTAGCAACTCCTCTGTAATCTGGGTCAAATCAGGCTTACATGTTTTCACTGATTATTTATCCCTTTAAAACATATTTCATTAAAAATATTTTGCTGATATTTTATTGTAGCACTTGTGATTTTTTTTCACAGCAGAAATTTTTTTCACCTGATTTAGTTCACAAATTTCTAGAAACTGAAATTTCTCTTATTTTACAGATATATCAACTTTGGTGTTGCTACTTCTGTGTCACTAACAGGTAACATGCATGCCAGGATGCAAAAACTACAAAAAAAAAAAAAATTCTCAGAATGGTTCAGAATACTGAAATTCATACATATTCATTTTTAATCCACTAGTATGAAATTTCTCTCTCTTTAAATTTTCAAATGCTATCGCATCCTAACTCAGGCAATGGCCTTCATCTTACAACATTTAGAACAGAAGAACAAGCTACTGTAAGGGTGACAGCAAGCAATTCAGTTGCTTAACTAACACTGAAGATTGTTTTTACCTTTATTTAGCTGCCTGTATTGAGTAGATGAGCTATTCGGATTCATGAGTTCACACATAGATTTAGGGTCATGTCAAAATGCCTCCTATAGTGTCATTTTGCTTTCCCATCTCATTACTAAGCCTACCATCCTCTCATTGCTTTATCATAGAATCAGAATATTTCTAAGGGCTTTTATGAATTCTTTTCTATAACAGCAGCATTTTCAACTTTCATTGGTACCTAGTTGACATTAAGTATTGATATTTTTCCTACTTACATAATATTTTAGGTAATTTGATAAGCGATTACTGTTTTAATTCTTATGTCTTTGATAGCAAGTGTAGTGTTTCAGAATATCACAAATCCATTGGTACACCTCCCTTCCCAAACTCCAGCCTGATTTTCCTCTCCTTCCATGTGCACTAACTTAACAACTCAAAAGAATGGAATGTGGTGGAAGTGACTACATTTGAAGTCCCAGACCAGGCATGCAAGGCATAGTGGGCCTTCTTGCTTTAACTGTTGGATCATTTGCTCTGGGGAGAGCCAATGTCGTGTCTGAGAATATTTAACCAATACTACCTAGAGGTCCATAAGCTAAACAATCAGGTTTCCTGCTAACAACACTTAGGAACTGAGACCTACTGCCAAGTTACCTGAGTGTTATTGGTTGAATTGTGTGCCCTCAAAATTTGTGTGTTGATTTCTTAACTGTCCTTAACTAAGAATGTGATTTTATTTGGAAACAGGGTTATTGCAGATTTTACTAGTTAAGATGAAGTCGTTAGAGTTAGTTCTTATATTAATCAATATGACTGGTGTTCTTGCATTAATCCAAAGGGGAAAATTTAAACACAGAGACAGACGTACATAGGGGGAAGACAATTGAAGAGGCACTCGATAGGCACAATCTATAGGTTAAGACCTGGAACAGGGCCTTTCCTCGCAGCCCTCAGAAGGAAACAAGTTGGCTAATACATCAATTTTAGATTTTCTTTTTTTTCGAGACAGACTCTCAAGCTGTCGTCCTAGGTTGAGTGCCATGGCGTCATAACCTACAGCAACCTACAACTCTTGGACTCAAGGGATCCTTTTGCCTCAGTTTTTCTATTTTGTAGAGATGAGGTCTCGCTTTTTGCTCAGGCTGATCTCGAACTTGTGAGCTCAAGCAATCCACCTGCCTTCACCTTCCAGAGTGCTAGGATTACAGGTGTGAGCCACCATGCCCAGTAATTATAGATTTCTAATACTTTGAACCATGAGACAATCAATACATTTCTGTTCTCAGTTTGTGATATTTTGTTATAGAAACCTTAAGAATCTAAAATAAATTAAGCAGAGTATTTTGTAAATAGCAGTCATCGTTATTAACATCCTGTAAGAGAATTTGAATCATAAAGCTAAATTCTTGATTCACAGCTACTATGAGATAATAAATGTTTTAAATGTTTGCTGTTTTAAGCCAGTGAGTTTTGAAGTAATTTGTTGCAGAAAAGTAGTTAACTTATAAAACAGCTTAAATTGGAATCATCTCACTAACATATTTTGCATGCATAATCTCCATTGTGATGTAGAACTGACAACTCTGCCAGATTTTTGCAGTTTTTGGCCAGGGCTGGGTTTGAACCCACCACCTTCCAGTATATGGGGCCAGCACCCTACTCCTTTGAGCCACAGGCGCTGCCCAAGCTTTGCCAGTTTTGACTGTACTCTTTGTCCTGTTCTCCTTAGTTAGCAAGCACTTTCTGTAAAATAACCATTTTAAAGTTTGCTATAAATTATTTTCCAAGTTATCAAATTTGCCTTTTAATTTCTCTTGGGATGTTATAAATGTTTGCACATATTAAATATTATATGCCTGATAAGTATAATCCTTGTTTCAATAGTGACAATATTATATTTAAGACCACCTTTTTCATCAATACTTAAAATGAAATAGGATTACTACCTATATTTAAATTCAATCAATCTGGAAGTTACTTTGCTATACTATATGAAGTCACAGATTCTAAAATTTTTCCCACTAAAGGTTATCCAGTTACCTTAATATCTCTATTGACCAATCATATATATTTGTGGGTTTTGAAAGGTCACAGTTATGACATGCTTAACCCATAAATAATTGTGTTGATTTCTAAGTATTCTTGTTTGTTCCACTGACCTGACAATTTTTACTATTTCCTCTTCTCTGTTTCCTCATTTGACCTTGAACGAAGTTTCCATCTCAGAGGGAAAAGAAACTGCCAGGACTACAGTGTTTAATAAGTTGGCTTTCCCTACAGAAAGAAACAGTGACACAGCATATGAGGTTTGCCTGGAAGCAAAGACTCTGAGCAGAGTAGCCATTCAATACATAAAAGAATAAACAAATGTAATATTCTTCTCTGAAAAAAGTATGTTAGCAAGGTTTGTCATTTTGTTTAAAAATTCTTCTCCTCACTGGGGATGAGGGATGAAGTGTTATTTTTCATCCTGTGTGGATACTGCTTATTGTTAGATTATCTTTGTTTTCCAAAATATTTGCATTATCTACTTAAACAGTTTACTTCAACAATAATAATTCATTTATGTAAATCTGAAATATTCATTTTACATAATATTCATACATTTTTTATTTCTGAAATATATTATTATTTTACTCTAATGGTTTGTCAAATTATTTATTAAATATAATTTCTGCCTCTGCATTACTTAAGAAAAGTTTAAAAATTAGATTTTATAACTTTATAATTGTAAGACAAAATAATGCAAATCTGAATTCTGTCTAAAAGAAAAATAATTTTTCTTCCAAAGTATCCAGTAGACTCAAAATCATAACTGAGAGAAGTTATTATAAGTTTGTAACCTTTTAAGAAAAGCATTTTTCACGATCTGTATTCATTTCTGGCACATCGCTAAAAATTTCAAGTAACGTCTATGGAATTAGCAAACTTTTATATAGGACTGATTTTATATTATTTGAATGATTAGGCATTATTCTCTTTGTATATAATGATAAAATATTTAAAGAATAAAATTATTTAAATGTGATTAGTATTGATCCAGATCCTATTGTGTACCTGAAATAAGAAGTATTTAGAAATAGAAAACATGGATGGAAACGGAAAAGATTAAAGTATAAAAAAACTGATAATAGAACAGTGCCTCACATTGTGAAAGATGTTCATATTCAAAGATGATTCTAATTTGTTTTAACATAAAAACAATCAAGCACAAACCAGATAATGGTAAGATTTTCTCAAGAGGGTAAGTAATTATACGTCTAGTCTCAAAATTTTCTGTAATTAATTTTGAACTAGAATCAAATCCCATGTCTACCAACTGCTATAGGTTTGAGACCGAGCTACTCTAGAACTAAATTATTACATAGAAATGAACTACTTGCAAACCTCTTGCAAGAGAACACCCAACTGCCAGCTCCTCTAACAAAAAGGAGGTTAAATGTGACACCTCTTACAACTTCATTTACTGTAAAGCTAAATATCTTCTTTCTTTACTTCCAAAATTGAAACATAGGAGCACAACTTTAATGGTTTAGAAGATTGATACCATAGAGTAGGCATTGATGCCTGTATTTATTTTTTATTGTCCACTTTAAACTGTTAAGATTGACCTCATATCCTTCCCCAAGAAATAGAGATATTTGCAAAAAGGAAATAGGTTGGTGTTAAAATTTAAATTATAATTTAGAATGCATAAAAGCAATTCTAAAATGAAAATTATTAATACTGACCTTACTACTTTCATTTAATATCAATACAAATTAAACCAAAACAATAAAGTGCCAAGAATTACCTTAAAAAATAATTGCCTGGGTTAAAGGACATTAGGCTGTTTCCACATTTTAGCAATTGTAAATTGGACTGCAATAAACAGCCTAGTACAAGTGCCTTTATAATAAAAGTTTTTATTTTCTTCTGGATAGATGCCCAGTAATGGGATTGTAGCATCAAAGGGGAGGTCTAGGTTGAGTTCTTTGAGGTTTCTCCATGCTTCCTTCAAAAAGGGTTGTATTAGTTTGCAGTCCCACCAGCAGTGTAAAAGTGTTCCTTTCTCTCCACATCTATGCCAGCATCTGCAATTTTGAGATTTTGTGATATAGGCCATACCTGCTGGAGTTAAATGATCTCTCAGGGTGGTTTAAATTTGCATTTGTCTAATAATTGGGGATGATGAGCACTTTTTCATGTGTTTACTGGCCATTCATCTGTCATCTTTAGAGAAGATTCTATTCATCTCTCTTCCCCATTGATGTATAAAATTGTTCTTGTTTTTCAAGAGGGACTTTACCCAACAAATGTAACCAGTGTAACATGGTTTCTTGTACCCTCAATGTATCTCCAACAATTAAAAAAAAAAAAAGAATTGTTGGTGTTTTTCTTATAGATTAATGGAAGTTCTATATAGACCCTGGTTATTAAACTTTTGTCTGATTTAAAGTATGCAACCATTCCCATTGGGTAGGTTGTCTATTTGCTTTGGTTGTCTCCTTGGCTGTACAGAAGCTTTTCAGTTTAATTAAGTCCCGTTTGTTTATTATTATTATTTTTTTCCATTTGTTTATTATTGCTGTTGTTGCTATTGCCACAGTAGTCTTCCTCATAAAGTCTTTCCCTAGGCCAATATCTTCCAGTATTTTTCCAATTCTTTCTTTGAGGATTTTTATCATTTCATGCCTTAAATTTAAGTCCTTTATCCATCATGAATCAATTTTTGTGGGTGGAGAAAGGTGCAGATCCAATTTCAGTCTTTTACAAGTAGATATTCAATTCTCCTAGCACCATTTATTGAATAGGAAGTCTTTCCCCCAGTGAATGCTCTTGTTTGGTTTACCAAAGATTAGGTGGCTATAAGTTGTTGGTTTCATTTCCAGGTTTTCTATACAATTCCAAGTATCTATGTCTCTATTTTTGTGCCAGTACCATGCTGTCTTGACCACTATGGCCTTGTAAAAGAGCCTAAAATCTGGTATGGTGATACCCTGGCTTTGTTTTTATTACTAAGAACTACCTTAGCTATACGGTTTTTTTTTTTCTGGTTCCATACAAAGCGCAGAATCATTTTTTCCAGGTCTTGAAAGTAGGATGTTGGTATTTTAATAGGGATGGTATTGAGTCAGTCAATTGCTCTGGGAATTATATACATTTTAACAATGTTGATTCTTCCCAGCCATGAGTGTGGTATGTTCTTCCATTTTGTTAAAGTCCTCTGCTATTTCCTTTCTTAGAGTTTCATGATTTTCTTTATGGGGGTCTTTTACCTCTTTTGTTAGGTATATTCCTAAGTATTTCATTTTCTTTGGGGCTATGGTGAAGGGAATTGTGTCCTTAATTAACCTCTCATCTTGGGTATTGTTGGTGTATACAAAGGCAACTGACTTGTGGACACTGACTTTATATCCTGAGACATTACCATATTCTTTGATGACTTCCAAGAGTCTTGTGATTGAGTCTTTGGGGTTCTCTAAGTATAAGATCATATCATCAGCAAAAAGGGAGAGTTTGACCTCCTCTGCACCCATTTGGATGCCCTTTATTTTCCTGACTTGTCTAATTGTATTGGCTAGAACTTCCAGCACTATATTGAATAGTAATAGTGACAGAGAACAACCTTGTCTGGTTCTATTTCTAAAAGGAAAAGCTTTCAGTTTTACTCCATTCAGTAAAATATCAGCTGTGGGCTTGTCATAGATAGCTTTAATCAGTTTAAGAAATGTGCCACCTATACCTATACTCCTCAGTGTTCTAATTAGAAAAGGATGCTGGATTTTATTGAATGCTTTTTCTGCATCTGTTGAGAGGATCATATAATCTTCGGTTTTGCTTCTGTTGATATGGTGAATAACGCTTATGGATTTGCAAATATTAAACTAGCCTTGCATTCCTGAGATGAAACCTACTTGATCATGATGTATGACTTTTTGATGATAAGCTGGAATCTATTGGCCAAGATTTTGTTGAGAATTTTTACATCTATATTCATTAGTAAAATTGGTCTGAAATTCTCCTTTTTAGTTGAGTCTTTACCTGGTTTTGGTATCAGGGTGATATTTGCTTCATAGAATGTATTGGGGAAGATTCCTTCCTCCTCAATTTTTTGGAATAATTTCTGCAGTATAGGAATAAGCTCTTCTTTGAAGGTTTGATAGAATTCTGGTGTGAAGCCATCAGGACCAGGGTATTTTTTGGTTGTAAGATTTTTGATTGTTTCTGTAATCTCAGTGCTTGAAATTGGTCTGTTCAGGAGATCTATTTCATCTGGGCTAAGTCTAGGGAGAGGGTGTGATTCTGAATATCGATCCATTTCCTTCACATTGTCAAATTTCTGGGCATAAAGTTTCTGGTAGTATTCAGAGATGATCTCTTGTATTTCCGTGGCATCAGTTGTTACTTCTCTTTTATCATTTCTAATTGAGGTTACTAGAGATTTTACCTTTTTATTTCTAGTTAGTCTGGCCAAAGGCTTATCTATTTTATTTATTTTTTAAAAAAACCAACTCCTTGTTTCATTAATTTTCTGAACGATTCTTTTGTTTTCAATTTCATTGGTCTCTGATTTAATTTTGGATATTTGTTTTCTTCTGCTGGGTTTAGGCTTAGGTTGTTCTTTTTCCAATTCCATCAGTGAGTTTCTCGATATGCTCTCTTTCTGTTTTTCGAATGTAGCCTTCTAAAGCGATAAATTTTCCTCTCAGGACTGCTTTTGCTGTATCCCACAGGGTTTTGTTTTGTTTTGTTTTGTTTTTGAGACAGAGCCTCAAGCTGTCACCCTGGATAGTGTGCCATAGCATCACAGCTCACAGCAACCTCCAATTCCTGGGCTCAAGCGAGTCTCCTACCTCCACCTTCCAAGTAGCTGGGACTACAGGTGCCTGCCACAACGCCCAGCCATTTTTTGGTTGCAGCGGTCATTGTTGTTTGGCAGGCTGGGGCTGAATTCGAACCTGCAGCTTAGGTGTACGTGCCTGGCACTTTAGCCCACTGAGCCATAGGAGCCGAGCCTCCCACAGGTTTTGGTAGTTTGTGTCTTCATTGTTGTTATACTCAAGGAAGTTAATGATTTCCTTTTTTATTTCTTCCTGCACCCAAGTGTCACTCAGCATAAGGTTGTTTAACTTCCATGCCTATGTGTGAGGTTGAGCATTTTTGTTGGAGTTGAGTTCCACTTTTAGCACCTGTGGTCTGAAAAGATGCAAGGTAGAATTTCAGTTCTTTTGATCCTGCTGAGGTTTGTGTCCTAGGATATGATCAATTTTGGGGAACGTTCCATGGAATGATGAATGTATATTCTTTATCTTTGGGATGGAGTGTTCTATATACATCTATCAAGCACAGTTGTTCTAAAGTCTCATTTAAATCTCTAATATCTTTATTTAATTTCTGTTTAGAGGATCTGTCCAGCTCTGAGAGAAGGGTGATGAAGTCCCCTGTTA
>CAUYON010158344.1:0-19229 GCA_963573935.1 Arctocebus calabarensis | reverse complement strand
ATTTATCAAAATTATGTGAGGTTCCAAAATATGTAAAAATAATAATAATAAAAAAAGATTAACATCCCTTGTCATCTTTTTTAAATATCCTATACTCTTCAGTAAGAATCTGTATATTTTAATAGGCAAATCTTTAAGTCTGTTCCCTTCTAATTCTGTATCATACATTGCTTTTGTAGAAATAAATGTGCATTTCTTTCAAAAAAAAAAAAAAAGAAATTTTATCTCCTGGGCTCTTGAGGGGTGATGACACAGCTGGAGCCATAAGAATTTGCCCCAGGCACCCTCAATCCAGTTTGGGCTCCGATGGGGTCACTATCCTAGGAGGCCTTAGCCTCCGGGGACAGGCCACTTTCCAGTAGTTATTGCATTCTGGACAGGGGCCAGGTAGCTTGCCCAGCCAGTGGTGCTTCTGGGAATCTAGAGGAATTTTTTAACAATTAGCATTTTATAGTCACAGAAAATGAAAAAGAAATTGTGTATTTTATTTAAAAGAGATGTGATGGGGTAGTAATCAAATAATTAATTATAATTAGTAATAAAATAATTAATAAATATGATAGGTTATAAATATAAAAATTTGAATAACTTCATTTAAAAAAGTAAAGGTAGAATATAAATGTCTAAACACAATAACTAAGAAAATGTCATGAAAGCTATGTTAACCAGTTCAATGAAAAGATTTCTAATTGTATATAAAACCAGTACATTGTACCCCATGACTGGATTAATGTACATGGCTATGATTTAAAGAAGAAAAAAACAAAGTTTCTGTTCATATCTTCTGCCCACTTTTTAATGGGGTTGTTTGGTTGTTTCCTGATGATTTGATTGAGTTCTTTGTAGATTCTGAGTATCAGTCCTTTATTAGCTGTATAGCAAGTGAATTTTTTTTTCTATTCTGTGGGTTGTCTATTTGCTCTTTTGATTGTGTACTTGGTTGTGCAGAGGCTTTTTAATTTGATCAGGTCTTATTTATTTATTTTTGTTGCTGTTTTGTGATGGTTTTGGGGGTCTTCTTCATGAATTTCTTTCCCTAGGCTGATGGCTATAGGAGTTTTTCCAACATTTTCTTCTAGGATTCTTACAGTTATCTGCCTTAGGTTTCAGTTGTTTGTGCATCCTGCATTAATTTTTATGAGTGGTAAAAGGTTCAGATCCTATTCCAGTCTTCTGCATGTGGCTATCCAGTTCTCCCAGCACCATTTGTTGAACAGGGATTTTTCCCCCAGTGTATGCGTTTATCAGTTTTGTCAAAAATTAGATGAGAATATGAGAATATACTAATGGTTGCCAAACTCATGAAAAAAACTCATGAAAGCTCAACATGTCTATCATTAGAGAAATGCAAATCAAAACCATGTTGAGATATCACCTAACTCTAATAAGAATGGCTTGTATTAAAACATCCCAAAGCAACAGGTCCTGGCAGGGATGTGGAGAGAAAGGAACTCTTATACCAAGTTGGTGGGGCTGCAAACTAGTACAACTTCTTTGGAAAACTGTATGGAGATAGCTCAAAGAAGTTAAAAGTAAACACACTTATTTGATTCAGCAATCCCCCCTACTAAGTATATACCCAAAGGATAAAAGGTCATTTTGTAAAGAGGACACCTGCACTTGAACATTTATAGCAGCACAGTTCACAATCACAAACATAGGGAAACAACCCAAGTGGCCACAAATACATGAATGGTTTAATAAAACATATTTGCATATTATGGAGTACTAGTCAGCCATAAAAAGAAATGACAACCTAGTATCTTTTGTGACAACCTGGATGGAACTGCAGTCCATTCTTCAAAGTGAGACATCACAAGGATGGAGAAACAACCACCTATACTCAATACCAAACTGGAACTGATCGATCAATACTTAAGAGCACATATACAAGTGAGTCTATAAATGCCCCAAAAGGTTACATGTGTGCCCTGAAGGAAACCCTTATCTGCTATAACCACAGGGCTGAGATTTACGAAAACAAAACTCAGAACCTCATCCTACAACTGGCTGAATCAAAACGCAAGTTGTTTATCATTAAAGTGTGGACATTTCATTGGGAACAAATGGGATCCCGATTGTTGGAATGGGGATGTGTGGGAAGACTCTTGTGAAGCAGGGGACATTGAACCAATAGGAAGCAGCTTCTCTATCTTTGTTGTAGGGGCTTCACCCTACATGCCCAAGCAAACTATAATGGCCTCTTCTGGGGAAACTGCCTTCAAAGACAATGCTGATTTTCCTTAGGACTCACCCCCAGTAACCTCTACATTCATCCCAGTAGCCCCTTAAAGATAGACAGAGGAAGCATCTGTTTTTCAGTTTAAGTCATGTTTCTAAGGTACAGTGATAAGATAATACAGTAAGAGATGGGTAGAAGCCTTATCTTATGTTTATTCTATCCAAGTTTACTCCTGTTTCCAAGGTCAGAATTTAGGTCAGGTTATAAAAGTTTCTCTGTTTGACTCACTCTCTTCTATTGTTCATACAGACTGAGTTGTGTCCTTCCCAAAATTCATATATTGAAGCCCTAACCCCCAATGTGATGGGTACTTTGGGTATTTTGAGATAGGCCTTTAGGAGATGATTGGGTTTAGATGAAGGCATGAGGGAGGGGCACTCATGATGGGGTTAGTTCCCTTATAAAAGGTACCAGAGCTCTGTCTCTGCTAAGTGAAGACATAGCAATAAGGTGGCCATCCTCAAGCCAGGAAAAGGGCTGGAATCAAATCAGCTGGCACCCTGGTCTTAGACTTGCCAGCCTCCAGAATTGTAAGAATCTGTAAGAATAAGTTTCTGTTATTTAGTCCGTGATATTTTATAATAGCAGCCCCAAAGAGACTGAGACAATAGTTAATGATGATTGTGTTCAGTGTCTGTTAAATGTTTTATGTTAATTTTTAATGTTCAATGTTGCCATTTTTTCTGTTTATGTACTTCTTTCAATCTTCATAGATACATTGATGAAAAATGGGGCACAATCAGGCACTGTTATCTTCCTACTATTCAAAATAGGAAGTTCAGTTTTGCTATTTTTGGCTTAACTTCATCTTTTCAAGGCATTTTAAAGGAATTGCCAGAACTACCATCTCCTTTCCACTTCTACCTTTCTCTTTTGATTTTAATAACATCCAAGTAAAAATGATAGTGCTGTTATAATTCACTTTTGTTAGGATGCTACCTGAATCCCGACCTACAACAGCTCTCTTGTGAGGTTCTTTGGAGGCTTATACGTGGGTACAGGGTGGAGAGGAGGATAAGGGAAGGGATAAAAACTGACATGATGAAGATGAAGCCAGGGAATGCAGAGAATATTTGTTCTGGACCGAAAAGATAATCTCCTAAGCCTAATCCAGAACTCCAAGAAGTTTCAATGCACCCTGTGAAGAACTCCTTTTGCTATGATGGCACTTAACTAGCCAATAGGAAACTATCTCCCAAATAAAATCCCATAAGCAGATCATACCCTTTCTCCCACACTATTTGCTAAACAGAAGGGAATCCAAAAGTGGCCATACCCATACAACAATTGTTAGCTTGTCAATGTGGTGCCACTAATATCTAATAGCCAATAAAATCCTAAATTTAACCCCAGACAATTCTCCATGAAGGCTGAAATGGAAATGGAGAGAAGGAGCCTTGAGCTCCCCCTAGAGGTTAACAATAACATTCCCATAAATTAGGTTTTATATTATAAACTGACTTTTGTTTTTCTTTTATATAATTGAATTTTTCTGCACCTGTCATCCTGCCAAAGTTTATTGATAACTTTGGGGAACATTAAAGTAATTAAAAAATAAAATAAAGTATAAACGAAGTACATAGCCTTTTTTTTTTAAGGAACAAAGACATTGTAATTGTACTCTCACTCTTTGTGACGTTTGTTGTGTAAGTGCTGACGTTCTGCTGACCTTGATTAACAACTTCATTCAGATATGACCACATCGGTCGGTTGAAAAAGAGGAAGACTAGCCACTTCTCAGACGAATTAAGTCAGAATCTAGGTGGGGTAAGACCCAGGCTTTAGGATTTTTTTTTTTAAACTCCAGTGACTTTGATGTATAGCCAAGTTTGAGAACCAGTACACTAGGGCAAAGTTGTGTTTTTCAAACCCAGTTTCTTCCTTCTCAGCCTTTTTTTTCCTTTTCAAAAATCTTTTATGATTTCATTGGTTCTATTTTGTTGCAGGCAGCTTCTCTTTGATTTCCTTTATATTTTAGTTTTGTGAATATTATTTTCTTCACCACTTTCCTTAAATCTCTGTTCATAAGACACTTTTTTTTCTTTTTGAGACAAAGTCTCACTATGTCGCCTTTGGAGGCGTGCTGTGGAGTCACAGCTCACAGCAACCTCAAATTCTTGGTCTTAAGCAATTCTCTTGCTTTAGCCTCCCAAGTAGCTGGGACTACAGGTGCCTGCCATGATGCCAGGCTATTTTTTTATTGTAGTTGTCATTGTGGTTTAGCAGGCCCAGGCCAGGTTCGAAACTGCTAGTCCCGATGGATGTGGTTGGCACGCTAGCTGCTGAGCTATGGGCACTGAGCCCAAAATATACTTCTAAACTGCAATTAATAAGAATTCAGATATTCTAGCCTTGCCCCCATCATCTTAGATCTGGTAATTCCTATTCCTCCAGGAGCCGGGACCTTGTTTATGAGAAATAAAGAATTAAACGAAATTATGGGAGGCCATTGTTTTGGACTGAAGTCCTTCACTGGTCCCCAACAAGTCTAGACCAAACCAAAATGGAGTCACCCATGCTAAATGTTACATAATCTAACTGAAACTTACAGAAACAGATCAGTTCCTCTAAACAGGAGATTCCAGCCTATATAAATCACTGTAAAAAGAAAGCTCCTTCTGTTTTATCCCTTACCAAAAAAACAAAAAAAGAAAAAGTAACCCCAAGAAACCTGATATTAATCAATCAGCTTTTTTTCTACTTTTATGTTTCCTTGTTCCCACCTTATAAGACCCACTGTTCTGTCCTTGCCCAGCAGAAGCTTACATTCCATTTTGTAGAAGGGGAGTCACCCCAGTTCATGAATCACAAACAGAAGCCAATTCAATCTATAATGAAATTTATTATAATTTTGTCTTTTGAGAAAGGTTAAGATCTCTATCTTGGCACAGGGCCTCAAGTAAAAAATTTGAGTCTTAATAATTTTTCTATGCTTGTTTACAATACTTTGTCTTAGTGCTGTTTTTGCAGTTAATTAATTTGTTACAATTACTCCATTTATAACTCAGTTTTTCAATAGAAGATCAAAGAGATAAAAATCTTTGCAGATGAGTGGTGCCTGTGGCTCAAAGGAGTAGGGCACCAAGCCCCATATGCCAGAGTTGGTGGGTTCAAACCCAGCCCCAGCCAAAAAAAACTGCAAAAAATATATATATATATTTGCAGAAAGTCATCCAACCATCACCCTAAACTCAGTACTAGACTAAAGGCCTCCATGGCTCCAGTTGTGTGTCTGTCATTCTGGAATGCTTTTCAGAAGAACTGGGAAGATAGACTGCTCATTGCATGTTGACTTCTTGCCTATTGCACCCACTTTTTCCTACAAGTAATGTTTAGCCATGACTAAAGAGACATAGAGTAACTGCAAAGCTTTTGATAGGAAAAATTTGGCTTACTGTGTTATTTGCTCGGTTCAAGTTCAGTGGGAAAATGGTTGATATATATTGCTGGAGGAGCTTGTGTACCTGAATTCCCAAAATTATCTGACCACACATTCTCCACTCCAGAGTCAGGCACAAACTAGATCCTCAGATGTCTTGGCTTCTTTCTTCTTACCAATAGCCCAGTTCTCTCTTCCTTATTAAGGAAGAAACATGGAAAAGTAATTGTAAGGTCTTAATGTTTTTGCTTACATTTGTTTGTGTTTCTAGGGCCAAGTTGCAAGGTCTACTATTTTCTTCCTCATTACTTCCCTTCTCCAACTCCTCCGCTTTAATTTTTTGAATACTTGTACACCTCACTAACTATGAGGACCCTTTGGGAGTGTGGCAAAAGGCAGAGTCACAGGTCTGCTACAGATCCCTGTTCTTCTAGCTTCTGCTATAGCTCGTCTTTTGACATATGCTTTTCTTATTCTAGTCTTTATAAGTAAGTTTGTTCACTTATGTTTTAGGTTCTTTGCTCTTAACCTTCCTCCTGGACAAGTGGAAATTCTAGAGCTGAGCTCTTAGGGTTAGAATGGATATGATGGTATACGAGTGTAGGACTTGAAAGAACAATAAGAACAACAACAACAACAACAACAACAAAACACATAAAACCCCCCCAACACAATAGCTGAGTACTGAGGAAGATCTGGCTGTGAGGGAAGGTCAAAAGTATCAGGTCCAAATGTACAGGGGAAGAACAAGACATTGACCAAAATTGAGGGATCAGCAAAACAAAAGCAAAACAAAAACTTGCAAGATAGAGGGAATGGGTTTAAGACAAAAAACATGAAAATATTCATAAATGCAAGGAAGTACAGGGGATAGAAGTCTAAGTTTACTCCTGGCCGAGCCCATGAAAGGAAGGGTGAAAAATTCCGTTGACATTTCTGAAACTTCTTGTTGGAAGGAACCTTGTAATCATTTCATCTTTGATTTCAAATACATTATATTTCTAGAGGTTTACTACTTTCCAAGGCTTTCTGTGAAATGACTGCTGCATTATCTTGTTAACTGTGGGAAATTTCTTTTGATCTCACTCATGATCAGAGTTCCCTGATGTCTTGAGCTGATGCTTCTTATCAGAGTTTGGTATGGTCTGCTTATAGTAAAACATCCTTCCTTTCTAGTGGGAAGAGTTACTTCCTAGTTGGAGTTCAAACCATCATACAGTATATACAAATATAGATGTTGACACACTACTTCCTGTGCAAGGCAAATAATCATTCCTCTATCCTAGACACAGGCAGGGGTGTTGTGAATATTTAACCATGTAATACCTACTGTTGTACAGATAATTACCTCAAAGGAAGAGAAAAATTGAAAGTTCTATGGTGGAAGGGCTCCTTAAATAATTCCCTTAATTTCAATGAATGATTATATACTTAAATGATTTCAACAACAAGAGCTTCAAATCTCTGATTAGATTTGTATGGAGCTTATATAAATAATAATATATAATTATATATAGATATATATGTATCTCAAGACATCCAAAATTAAGCTATTAGACTCCTAGACCAGCATTCCTGCAACATAGTTATTAAAAAGTAGACTTATCATCTAACATGGAATTTTGGGAAGAGTTTATTTTTCTTTCCTCCTTCCTTACTGTTTTCCTTTTTACCATGAGAGCTAAGGACTGAAATTATATAAAAAGAAGGATCTGTACTTTGGCAGGGTTATATTTATAAACATAAAACATTTGATCTTATTAGCCAACTGAGATCTGTCTAAAATTCAAGAGCCACACAAGAACAGGGAACTTACCTTATTCTTCAATCATAATTCTCTGCCTTCTAGAAAGGACTTTAATAAAGGACAGATTCCTGTGTTTCTTTTCAGGGTCAATAGGTTTTCCTATTGGGTAGGCCTAAGTTCTTATTATGGAAATTGAACAATATAGGGGTCTTAGTCCTAAGAGGTAATTCTTCTAAGGTATTACTGTGGTAATAACCATGAAAATGACAAACAACCTCAACCTACTGACAATTTCCCAGACTGTCTGTTATGTCCTTTACATATACAAGGGGTGTCAAAAAATGTATGCATAATTCAAAGTGATGTTATCTATGTTATTATTTCTTAAAGTTGAATTGAATTATGGTAGCAATATATAGTATATTGCTATACTAAAAATAGCAAAAATTGATGTTAGTCAAATGAATGCTAGTGCCAGAAGGAAACAGGCAGGACAGTCAAAAAAAATGGCAGAAGCACACTTGTTATTTAGGAGCACAAGACCTTTTTGAAGTGGTATTTGAAATTCGAGAATGTGGTAGTCCAGGGACAATGGAGGCGTGAGTGTGAAACAGAACCTCCAACATGCCTAGCAATTACACACCTTTCTCCTAAGTTTCGCATGGTGCTGTGTGTGATGTGCACCAGGGATGATCCATGAAGTTTCAGATAGCAGCGATAAGTCCTGCTGCTTCTGCTATGGTGTTGGGACAGTTATGTATGCCCTGGCCACAGAAGTCTATCAAACAATGTGAAGGTGAGACAGGGCTTAGCCAGACCAGCATATGGACATATCCTTAAAACAGCAAAATGGGAAGTTTTCATCCCAAGATTATCACATACACTGAATGAAGATGACTCTGATGGAAGGGTGCAGTATTGTGAGTGGTTTTCCGGGATCAGTAGTGTTTGGATGCTGACACTTTCAGCATGTCTTGTAATTGCAGAACTCAAATGTGACTTGTATTCATCCTTTGTTATCAGTATATATTGACTATTGAAATTTTAATACAGTTTTTTCCTTTCTTAAAATATGTATACTTTTTTGGCATCCTTTGTAGTTTCTCTTTTAATCCTCAGAATAGCACTATGGGATTGAAACTATTATCATCCCCATTGTACATATAAGGAAAATAACACAGATTAATAACTGAATATGAGGTCACACAGCTGCAAGGGTTAAAACTTGGATTTAAAACAGGTCACTTTTATAGACTATTATAGACCTGCATAGGATGCAGGCCATCTCAAGGGTTTACCAGGGTCATCCCTTCCCACATGCGGAATATCCTCATATATTCAACTCGTAGATGTTAAGGACCTTCTCTGGTCAGGTACTCTCATAGAAAATGGGAGTTCAGTAATGAATAAGATCAGTCTGTGCCCTCAAGGACCTCATAGATTGATTATATTTCCCTCCAATTTGTTCTATAACACAATTCCTCTTCAGTTTTCTTTTTTTAGTAATTAACAAGAAGTGGAAATGAAGATGCCTCTATAGAACCTGTAGTTAAATGGTTATGAAGTGTAAATGTAGGTAAATGTAGAATTCTGGGAGCAAAGGTGCTTATATTTTGAGCAAATCTACACACCTGCCTAGCTTTTGCTATTTTAAATACCCCACGGCTCTATAACATCTACACACCTTCCTCCTCAATGGTTTCCAAAACCTGTGTATGCAATAAAATCACTTGTAGAACTTGTTAAGGCAGATTGCTTAGCCCCACCCTCAGAGTTTCTGAGTCAGTGGGTCTTAGGTGGAGCCTCAGAATTTGCATGTCTAACAAGTTCCCACGTGATGTGGATGGTGCTGGCGTAGGGACAACACTTTGAGAATCCATAATTTTAGTCTTCCTATTTTATTCTATTAGTTATATTTCTTTCTGGTGGGATCCTTAACAAGTTTATTCTCTCAACAGACATTTGATTTTACAAGCCTTGTATTTCACACTATTTCTTTTCCTTCCCTCCTTCAGAAAATATTTATTGAGATCTGCATTAAGAACCTGAGGACCCTGAAGTAAATAAGGCCCTGTGGGTGGAAGTTTTATGTATATAAGACACAGTTTTCTGTCTCTCAACTTCCATCTCCATATTGGCTTTCAGTATCATCTGTTAAATTTTTAAAATGGGCATATTCCCTTTAGTGCTAAAAATTTTTTTAGGATGATGAGCTAAATTATAAATTATAAAATTGAGAATGCATCTAAAGTTTTTTAATGTGCTATAATGGTCTAAATTAATAAAATCCTTTAAAAGTTTTCGTAGATCAAAGAAATAAAAAAATACCAATCAAATAGATTAAAGATTTTAATTCAGCCACCAGGTTCCATACATAGATAGAATATAGACTATATAGAAACTGCTGATTGGCTTATCAGATGCTCTGATAAACAGGGAGTATGCTTGGTATTATTATCATTTTTTTAAATACATGAGTATTTGATAATTTGATGATTTAGGAGTTTTGGGATCCTGTTATACCACAACTTATCAGTATGACCAATTGCTACCGGCACTACCACCCACTATTTATTGAGTGCTGACTCTGTGTCAAACACTGTACTTAGTTCTAATTCTTAGTGCTCACAAAATCTGTGAAGCAGGTGCTGTTATTACTTCATTTTACTAAGGCTTAGGGAAGATTTAACTGAGTGTTGGTACAAAGTATTGGCATTGTTGCTAAGGGCAGGACTCTTTGGTGTTCAGGTGCATGAGCTGCTTTGGGGGAAGGATGGACTGTATAGAACAGGTAACAGTGTAGGCTGCTTCCCAGCCACTTCCCAGCATCCTAGGTGCCCTGCTCAGGTGCTCCTACTGATTTTATAACCCAGCTGAGTTTTGCTCTTTTCTCATATCCTCCTGCCCTGTGGTGGACTGGATGGGACATTGCTGTAAGAGTGACAACACCAGGAACAGTGTGCACAGTCCATCCAAAGACATCAAGAGTACAGCTTTCCCTCATTAGGACATTGGAGAACCCCAATGGACAATTTTACCTCTGGATATTTCTCTCAACCTTGCATTTAAAGACTGTGAGAGACTTCCATGGAGACTAACAAAGACCATTTTCTCAATATGTAGATTAATGTTTCAGCACTCCAAGTCCTCTTGTGGCTTTAAAATGTATCTCAGTTTGCTATGCTTTTTTTTTTTAGTATTTATTTATTTATTTTTCAGTGCAATAACCAGTGAGGCTCAGAGAGGCAAGTAACTTCACATGTTCAGAGAGTAGCAAGGAAATGTTGCCCTGAATGAAATCCTTAGGGTTTTTTTATTGAGCATGAAAAGTTTATATGTGTAACATGGCATAGAACAAAAAGTTAATTATAAACAGAAAGAAACTCTAACCTCATTACTGAACATAGGATAGGAGTCATTTTTTTACCATGGCAATAAAGAACAAGGAAGCATAGGAAAAAAGCAAAAGACAACATTTTAAGAACAATATCATATATTCATAGGGTCAAAAAGTTATAAAAGAAATGGGTGCAATGCTTAGGAGATAAAGCTTAGCTTTCTTGACTCTTTCTGTTGGTCTTATTCTGTACATTGACTTGCCCAGCAGATCTTAATTTATAATTGCTAACATTCAGTCCAGACCACAGCTGGCATTATCTGTAGCATAGGGAAGTCATAGGAGTCCTAGCCATTGCCAATGGAGTCAGGAATGTTAGCTCTGGGCAGTCTTGTTCTTGAATGTTATGTTTAAACCCCAGGTTGTTTCCAACTCTGCACTGTGTGCCCCATGGAGATTTTAAGGAATCTCGGGTCTGTGTCAACTGACTCTCCAGAATTTGCTATGTTTTAAACTGAGCCAATTCTCTCCCTGTCCCTACAAACCTTATCCTCTAGTGTCCCCATCCTCAAGAATGGCCCTGTTGTGCAGCACTTGTCCTAGCTAGAAACTTGTCCTTAACTCCGATCTCTCCTGGGGCTCTCTTCCCATCTAATTATTTAAGTTTTGTCAATTCTTCTTCTGGAAAGATCATCCACTTTTCCCCCAACCTTTTATTTTTATCTTTCTTTTCTTTCTTCTTTCCTTACTCACTTTTTATCCATATTGTCAAAGTGAAATTTCTAAAATCATGTTCTAACTGAAAAATCCTCTGACAGCTTGCTTTCCATTCCTATTAGTGTAAGCTCCAAATTTTGTACCATGGCTGAAAAGATGCTCAATGTCTGGCTCTACATACCTGTTTGGACTCATCTTTGACTTCCACCATAAGGAAGGTTTTTAAAAAAATTTTTTTATTAAATCATGGCTGTGTACATCCAATCATGGGGTACAATGTGCAGGTTTTATATACAATTTGAAATGTTTTCATCAAACTGGTTAACATAGACTTCATGGCATTTTCTTAGTTAAGACATATATATATTGTGTTAAGACATTTATATTCTACACCTAGTAAATTTCATATGTACCCTTGTAGGATGCACCATAGGTGTGATCCCACCAATTACTCTCCATCCACACATCCTCCCCCCTCCTCTCCCCTCCCCTTTCCCCTCCATCTTGAGCTATAAATTGGTTTCAAAGTAAGACTGAGTACATTAGATATATTTTCTTCCATTCTTGAGATACTTTGCTAAGAAGAGTATGTTCAAGCTCCATCCAAATATGTAAGAGGTAAAGTCTCCATCTTTCTTTAAGACTGAGTAATATTCCATGGTGTACATATACCACAATTTATTCATCCATTCATGAGTCCATGGGCACTTGAGCTTCTTCCATGACTTAGCAATTATGAATTGGGCTGCAAAAAACATTCTGGTACATATATATTTGTTATAATATGATTTTTGGTCTTCTGGATATATACCTAGTAGAGGAATTGTAGGATCGAATGGCAGTTCTATTTTTAGATCTCTAAGTGCTCTCCAAACATCTTTCCAAAAGGAATGCATTAGTTTGCATTACTCCCAGCAATGTAGAAGTGTTCCCTTTTCTCCACATCCACACCGACATCTCTGGTTTTGGGATTTTGTCATGTGGGCTAATGTTACTGGAGTTAGATGGTATCACACAGTAGTTTTGATTTGCCATTTCTCTGATGATTAAGGATAATGAGCATTTTTTCATGTGTCTGTAGGCCATGCTCCTGGCTTCTTCGGAGAAGTTTCTCTTCAAGTCCCTTGCCCACCCTCAGATGGGATCACTTGTTCTTTTCTTGCTAATACGTTTGAGTTCTTTGTGGATTTTGGTTATTAAACCTTTGTCAGAGACATAACCTGCAAATATCTTCTCGCATTCCGTGGGTTGTTTGCTTGCTTTATTTACTATGTTCTTGGCTGTGAAGAAGCTTTATAGTTTGATCAGGTCCCAGTAGTGTATTTTTGAAGTTGCTTCAATTGCCTGGGGGAGTCCTCCTTGCAAAATATTTGCTCAGGCCTATTTCTTCACAAGTTTTCTCTGCACTTTCTTCTAGTATTTTTATAGTTTCATGTCTTAAGTTTAAATCTTTAATCCAGTGAGAGTCTATCTTAGTTAATGGTGAGAAATGTGGGTCCATTTTCTATCTTCTACAGGTGGCCAACCAGTTCACCCAGCACCATTTGTTAAATAGGGAATTTTTCCCCACTGAATGTTTTTAATTGGCTTGTCAAAGATCAAATTACGGTAAGTAGCTGGGTTCATCTCTTGGTTCTCTATTCTGTTCCACATATCTACGTCTCTGTTTTTTGTGCCAGTACCATGCTTTTTTGATCACTATTGATTTATATTATACTCTGAGGGCTGGTAGCATAATTCCTCCTTCTTTGTTTTTATTTCTGAGAAATGTGTTGGCTATTAGAGGTTGTTTCAGAAATCCATATAAAACAAAGTATTATTTTTTTGAGATCTTTAAAGTACTATAGCGGAGCTTAATAGAGATTGCATTAAAATTGTATATTGCTTTGGGTAGGATGGACATTTTAACAATGTTGATTCTTCCCAGCCATGAGCATGGTATGTTTTTCCATTTGTTAACATCTTCAGCTATTTCTTTTCTTAGAGTTTCATAGTTCTCTTTATAGAGATCTCTCATGTCCCTTGTTATGTATAGTCCCAAATATTTCATCTTCTTTGGCACTACTGTGAATGGAATAGAGTCCTTGACTGTTTTTTCAGCTTGACTATTATTGGTATATATAAGGACTACAGATTTCTGAGTGTTGATTTTGTGACCTGAGATGCTGCTGTATTCCTTGATCACTTCTAAGAGTTTTGTAGTAGAATCCCTGGTGTTTTCCAGGTATACAATCATGTCATCTGTGAAGAGTGAAAGTTTGATTTCTTCTGACCTTGTAATAAGTTAAATGGAGTTAAATTGTGATAAGGTCAAGGATACCCTTGATCACCTTTTATTCCCTAATTGCGATGACTAAGACTTCCATTACAATGTTAAAAAGCAGTGGAGACAATGGGCAACCTTGCCTGTTTCCTGATCTGAGTGGAAATGATTTCAATTTAACTCCATTCAATACAATATTGCCTGTGGGTTTGCTGTAGATGGCCTCTATCAATTTAAGAAATGTCCCTTCTCTACCAATTTTCTTAAGTGTTCTGATCATGAATGAATACTGGATGTTATCAAAAGCTTTTTCTGCATCAGTTGAGAGAATCATATGGTGTTTGTTTTTTAATTTGAGTATGTGATGAATTATATTTATAGATTTACGTATATTGAACCAGCCTTGAGACCCTGTGATAAAACCCACTTGGTCATGATGTATAATTTGTTTGTTGCTGGATCCTGTTTGTTAGGATCTTGTTGAATATTTTTATATGAATATTCATTAGTGATATTGGTCTATAATTTTCTTTTCTTGTTGGGTCTTTTCCTGGTTTGGGGATCAAGGTGATGTTTGCTTCATGGAATGTGTTGGGTAGTATTCCTTCTTTTTTTATATTTTGGAAAAGGTTGAGTAATATAGGTTTTAGTACCTCTTTAAAGGTTTGGTAGAATTCTGATGTGAAGCCATCTGGTCCTGGGCTTTTCTTTTTAGGGAAATTTTGTACAGTTATTTCAGACCTTGATATAGGCCTGTTCAACATTTCCAAATGATTCTGGCTAAGTCTTGGAAGGTGGCATGCTTCCAAGCATTGTTCGATTTCCTTCAGACTTTCATATTTCTGAGAGTAAAGTTTCTTATAATATTCATTAAGGATTTTTTAAATTTCTGAGGAGTATGTTGTTATTACATCATTACCATTTCTGATTGATGAAATTAGAGGTTTTACTCTTTTTTCCTGGTTATGTTAGCCAAAGGTTTATCTATTTTATTGACCTTTTCAAAAAACCAACTTTTTGATTTATTGATCTGTTGTATAATTCTTTTGTTTAAATTTCATTTAATTGTACTCTAATTTTGGTTATTTCTTTTCTTCTGCTGGGTTTGGGATTGGAATGTTCTTCCTTTTCCAGTTGCTTGAGATGTCCCATTAAGTTGCTAACTTCCTCTCTTTCCATTCTCTTGAAGAAGGCTTGCAGTGCTATAAATTTCCCTCTTAGGAATGCCTTTGCAGTATCCCAGAGGCTCTGATAATTTATGTCTTCATTATAGTTTTGTTCCAAAAATTTGGTAATTTCTTTCTTAATCTTGTCTATGATCCAGCAGTCATTCAGCATAAGGTTATTTAGCTTCCATGTTTTTCTATGAGTATGCAGATTCCTGTTGTTACTGAGTTCAACTTTTATTCCTTGATGGTCCAAGAAGATGCAAGGAATAATTTCTATTCTTTTAAATTTGCTGAGGTTAGACTTATGACCTAAGATGTGATCAATTTTGGAGTTAAGTTCCATGGGTTGATGAGAAAAATTTGATTCAGTTTTGTTAGGATGAATTCTTCTGTAGATGTCTGTTAAATTCAAATGTTGAATGGTTAAGTTTAAATCTAAAATTACTTTGCTTAGCTTCTTATTGGAGGATCTAGCCAACATTGCGAAAAAAGTTTTAAAATCTCGGACTATTATGGTGGTGGAGTGTCTGTTATGTCTGTTAGAGTGTCTCTTATAAATTGAGGTGCATTCTGTTTGGGTGTATAAATATTAATAATTGAAATCTCATCATATTGAGTATTACCCTTAACAAATATGAAATGAACATCCTTATCTTTCCTTACTTTTGTTGGTTTAAAGCCTATAGTATCTGTAAATAAAATTGCAACACCTGCTTTTTTCTGATTTCCATTTGCCTGAAATATAGATTATCATCCCTTCACCCTCAGCCTATATTTATCTTTTAAGGCAAGATGAGATTCTTGTATGCAGCAGATCACTGGCCTGAGTTCTTGTATGCAATCAGCCAACCTGTGCCTAAGCCTTTAGGGGACAATTTAAACCATTCACATGAATTGAGAATATTGATATGCCTGGTAGAATTTTGGGTATCCATTTTTTTCAAAAGTCCAATGGATATTTTTAATCCTTTCACCACTGTAGAAGTTGGAATTTGATCAAATTTTCTGAGTGAGTTTTCTTTGGTGGTGGAGGATCGCACTGGTCATTATGGAGGGTAGGTCTGAGAATATCCTGGAGAGATGGTTTAGTTATGGCAAATTTCTTCAACATGAGAATTAAAGTATTTAATTTCTCCATAAATAAAACTCAGGTTAGCTGGATGCAGAATCCTGGGTTGAAAGTTATTTTGTTTTAGGAGATTAAAAGTCAATGATCACCCTCTTCTAGCTTGAAAGGTTTTAGCAAAGAGATCTGCAGTCATTCTAATACTCCTCCCCTTATAGGTTATGGCTTTCTCACATCTGGCTGCTTTCAGAATTTTCTCTTTCATATTAACTTTAGTGAAGTTAATTATGATGCGTCTTGGGGTTGTCTTATTTGGGTCGAGTTGTGCTAGGGTTCTGAAACTGCTATCTGAATTTCAGAATCTCTTGGCATGTCTGGAAAGTTCTCCTTCATAATTTCACGAAGAAGGGCCTCTGTACAACTTTGTCACCTTCAAGAATTTGTATAAGGTGAATATTAGTTTTCTTAGAATTATTCCAAAGCTCTTTGAGAGAATGATCTGTTTTTGCTCTCCATTTTTCTTCCTCATTGAGTGCTTGGGAGCATTCAAAAGCTTTGTCTTTGGTGTCAGAAATCCTTTTTTCTGCCTGCTCTATTCTGTTACTGAGGGATTCTACTGTATTTCTCAGATCTTTGAGGGCTGCATGTTCTTGCCTCAAGGTGTCAAAATCTTTGGTGATTTTGTCTTTGACAAAATCATTCTAGAGACAACTGTCATTGAATTCTAGAGACAACTTTTGAAGTGCTCTTTGAATTTCTAATTCCAACTTTACCTCCATTCTATTAATCTTCTTTGCAATCCAAACTCTGAATTTGATTTTTGAAATCTCAGCCATTTGTCTATAAATGGGATCTTCGGTTATATCTGCTGTATCATTTTGGGGGGAGTTGATCTACTCTGGTTATTCATATTACTGGAGTTTTTCCACTGATTCTGCCCCCATGATTATTTTACACCATTTGGCTAGATAAGCAGATAAGGTGAAGTTGGGTTGGGGGGAGTCCTGGAGTAGTGATTAACCAGCCCTTTACTCAAGAGGTGTGACTGGGATCTGTACCTTTTCCCCTAGAGCTTTGCAAACTACCCATACAGTGCTATGGCCTGAGACACTGGGGACTTACTTGGTGTGATGGGGCTAAGTGGCTCTTGTTTTCAGCAGGTCTCTGTCCTACCCTAGTGAATTAGTTACTCTGGGTTGAAATCTTAGCTGTGGAGAAATACCAGCAATTAATTCACCCTGCCCCCCCCCCCACGGGCAACAACTGGAAAAGGATACTCAAACCTTCCCACAACCACACACCCAGGGTACCACTTTGGATAGTCCTCAGGTGACTGGTCCAGTACGAGAGAACTAAATCAATTGTCTCAGACAGCACCTGGTCTCAAGTGAGGGAGTTCAAAGAGTCTCTGGCAACTAGATAGCAGGGGTCTGCTGGCAGCTCTAGTATGACTCATTCTGGTGCTATGTGGAGTTAGAAGCCCCCCCCCCCAGCAAATGAATTAGTCTGGGAAGGTTGATGCTTCCTTCCCCACCTTGCACCTCTGTCACACACCCAGTCACTGGTAACCCTGCAGGGCTATGACCTAATTCCCTCCAGTGAGCAGATACTCCAGGAGTCTGCCTGAGTCACAGAGAGATCTTATGTCTCCTTGGCTAGGCCTCTGCACTCTGCCACCATCTGGCAGGGGAAGCTGAGGCCTGACAACCTAGGATGGTTAATGGAAGCTGGGGCAGTTTGCTCAGTTCCAACCCTGCCCCTGCTTAATGTTGCTGACACTTATGTTTGTGTAGAATTGTGATTCTGTCCTGGCTATATTCCCCTGCAGACAAGGTGCTGTTTGAGTTCACAGGAACTGTGACTCAGTCCTGGTCAGTGCTGCTGCTCAGAGCTGGTGTTTCTGTTTCCCCTGCAGTCTGTGTTGTGGTGGGTGCAGCTCACCTTTGACTCAGAGTTCCAGCCTCAGCCTGGCTGCCTTTGTATCAGCTATGATCCCCTGAGGACCAGGTGTTTCTTAGGCTAAGTAAAGCAGTCCTGGCTCAGCCCCACCCTGGGAGTATGCTGTCTTTGCACACACCTCTTCAATTCTCCATTCTGCTGCACTCTGCCCAGGTCGGTACCACCTCAGGCAAACCCTTTGCTCATGGGGTCTATGTTGCCATCCCAGATCTATCCTGCCAGTGTCTGCCACTAGAGAAGATGCCTGGCTTTCTCTGGTTGCCCAGAGAGATAGGGAGTGTCCTTTCAAAATATCCCCAGGGATGTGAGCCCTATTGTTCCTGTTGTTGCTACTACTGCTCTGTGCCAGGGGGCACTGCCTTTCCCTTTCCCATATAGCTCCTTCAGTCTACCATTTTCTCCTTACCCCTGTGCCACAGAATCAGCACAGACATGCAATAGCCCACACCCTGTTCACACCTCTTGAGAAAATGCCTAAGAATCTTGAATTAATGTAGGGGTCAGGCTTCCAGACCTCAGGGTGAGAGTGGAGTTGAGTGCTGGGAGTTCAGAATTGCAGGTAGAGAGTATATACAGTTTTATGCCTGGCAGGAGAGTTTTATGCTATGGCACCCTTCCCTAGTAGGGGAAGGAGGTCTGGTAAATAGAGGGTCTCTCCAGTAGGATAAAATGGGAGGACATTTGAACTCTGCTCACTTGTTTGTAGAAAGTATACTGAGAGCTGTTCTCATGGGGGAGGGGACTCCTATCTGCTTGGCGATGGATTTCCTACCTTTTGTTTGTATTCTTGGGGTCACAGCTCACCTCAGCAGGGTTGATGTGCATTCTTCAACCTTCTCTCTTGGTTCAGCTCCAAACCTTCAGTGTACTTACTAAACTTCTGTCCTTTAAGTCTCCTTCTGGATGGGAGCCTCTGTGGAAAGCTGGCTCCGGTCGGCCATCTTGCCTCCGCCCCTGGAACGGAAGTTTTTTTTTTTTTTTTTTCTTCTTGAAAGGGCCACATTCTCTCTCCAGTCTGGACCTTTTCATGTGTTGTAATCTCTATTTGATTTCAATTCCTACTTATCAAATTAAATATTCCTTTCTCCAGAAAACTTTCTGTTCTTCATTAAATAAGCTTTGAGGCTATAAGTGTCTTGAATTCCTCTAACACAACACTTGCTTACTTTATTATGAGTTTTTATTTTTATTTTTTTTTGAGACAGAGCCTCAAGCTGTCACCCTGGATAGAGTGCCATGGCATCACAGCTCACAGCAACCTCCAATTCCTGGGCTCAAGCAAGTCTCCTGCCTCTGCCTCCCAAGTAGCTAGGATTACAGGTGCCGGCCACCATGCCCGGCCATTTTTTG
>CAUYON010158340.1:0-22172 GCA_963573935.1 Arctocebus calabarensis | reverse complement strand
CCCTACTCAAAGAGCCCACAGGCGCCACCCCCTATTCAGACTTTTAAAAACTTAAATATCCCAGCATCTCAAGAGGCTGAAGTGGGAGGATCCCTTGAAGCCAGGATTTTGAGACCAGCCTGAGCAACATTGGGAGACTCCGTCTCTAAAAAAATAAAAAGAAAACTCTGGAAGGCCGAGGGAGGTGGATTGCTTGATCTTAGGAGTTCAAGACCAGCCTGAGCAAGAGCAAGACCAAGACCCCCCATCTCTAAAAATAGCCAGGTGTTGTGGCAGGCGCCTATAGACCCACCTACTCAAGAGACTGAGGCAAGGGAATCACTCGAGCCCAAGAATTTGAGATTGCTATGAGCTATGAAGCCATGGCACTCTACCAAGGGTGACAAAGTGAGACTCTGTCTCCAAAAAAATAAAATTATTAAATTATTAAAAATAATTATAGTGGGCAACTGTAGTCCCAGCTACTCGGGAGGCTGAGGCAAGAGAATTGCCTAAGCTTAGGAGTTGGAGGTTGCTGTAAGCTGTGTGATGCCATGGCACTTGACCAAGGGCGATAAAGTGAGACTCAGTCTCTACAAAAAAAAAAATAATAATAATAATAATAATTATAAAATAATAATAAAAATAAAAAGGCCAGGCACAGTGGCTCATGTCTATAATCCTAGCACTCTGGAATGCCAAAACAGGTAGATTGCCTGAGCTCACAGGTTTGAGACCAGCCTGAGCCAGAGCAAGACCTGATCTATAAAAATAGCTGAGTGTTGGGTGGCGCCTGTGGCTCATCGAGTAGGGGGCCAGCCCCATATACCAAAGGTGGCAGGTTCAAACCCGGCCTCAGCCGAACTGCAAAAACAGAAAAATAGCCAGGCATTGTGGCGGGTGCCTGTAGTCCCAGCTACTCAGGAGGCTGAGGCAAGAGAATCGCCTAAGCCCAGGAGCTGGAGGTTGCTGTGAGCTGTGTGACGTCACGGCACTCCAACGAGGGTGATAAAGTGAGACTCTGTCTCTACAAAAAATAAATAAATAAATAACTGAGTGTTGGGGCCGGTGCCTATATTCCCAGTTACTTGGAAGGCTGAGGCAAGAGAATCGCTTAAGTTCAAGAGTTTGAGTTTGCTGTGAGTTATGAGGCCACAGAACTCATGAGAACAAAGTGAGGCTCTGTCTCTAAACTAAAAAGAAAAAGAAAATAAAAATTAAAAAACAGCCAGGCATGAGTGGCTCACGCCTATAGTCCCAACTACTCAGGAAGCTCAGGTAGGAGGATCACTTGAGCCAAGGTTGAAGTGAGCTATGGTAATGTACTGATTCTAGCCTGAGCACCAGAGCAAATTTGTCTCAAAACAAAACCAAAACCCCCTAAAAGGACCTGGTGCGGTGGCTCACGCCTATAATCCTATCACTCTGGGAGGCCGAAGCAGGTGGATAGCCTGAGCTCAGGAGTTTAAGACCAGCTTGAGCAAGAGCAAGACCTCGTCTCTAAATAAACAGCAGGGCGTTGTGGTGGGCTCCTGTAGTCCCAGCTACTCAGGAGGCTGAGGCAAGAGGATCACTTGAGCTGAAGAGTTTGAGGTTATTGTGAGCTAGCCTGATGCCACAGCACTCTACCCAAGGTGACTGAGTAAGACTCTGTCTCAAAAAAAAAAAAAGAGTCTGTTAACTTGTTTAGATTTAATCATGTCAAACAAGAAGACACAGATCTGGTAAAACACAGATGGTCCAGAAGACAACTTTAGTTCTGTCCTCCTAGACCACCAAAATGTTAGGTAATATGTGTATGAGGACCTTTAAAAACATTCTAATGTAATGGCCCATCCCTTCAAGACTAAATAACAAGACTTATCAAGCTTCTTTTTTTTTTTTTTTTTTTTTTGGTCAAGCTTCTTAATGAATGATAGAAAAAATAAATCTCCAGACACGTTGCTATTGCAAAGGTTTAGAACTCTGAAAATATCTCTGACAGTTCTGGGTCCCAAATTAGTTCCCCAGCCTTTAGAGCTCATCCTGTGTGTCCATTTGAAACCCAGCTTGCAACCAAGCTCCCTACCTGAAGGCTGGACAGTGAACTGTGAAAGATAAATCGATATCATCAATCCATTTGCAGGGGTAAAGTGTATGTGCCACAAAACCCACAAAACAGGGCGGTGCCTATGGTTCAGGGAGTAGGGTGCCAGCCCCATATACTGAGGGTGGCGAGTTCGAACCCGGCCCCAGCCAAACTGCAACAAAAAAATAGCTGGGCGTTGTGGCGGACGCCTGTAGTCCCAGCTACTCGGGAGGCTGAGGTAAGAGAATCACCTAAGCCCAAGAGCTGGGGTTGCTGTGAGCTGTGATACCACAGCACTCTACCGAGGGCAACAATGTGAGACTCTGTCTCTAAAAAAAAGGAAGAAAACAAACAAACTACAAAACATGGCACAGGGCAGTGTTTCCTATTGGCAGCTGTGAGTGAGACTGAAATCAAAGTGACAGAAACATCCAAAGGAAGTGCTGGGGTATTCATCGGCAACTGGTCAACACTGGTGGAAGGATGAAAATTGCATATAAGTAAAAATACATTATTATTACTCTAAGTTAGGACCAAAACACATCGGTTTTGAAAAGGCCTGCACAATTACTATGCATCTCTTGACTTCCTGCACGGAAATGCAAGGACTTAGTATTTCCAGGTATCTCCCTTCAATTGTTCTTTTCTTGGTGTGCAGGAATTCATTAATTCTAACAAATACAGTGAACCTTGTGCTAATTGACTGCCTGATGCTGCACAGGTATCTGGGGCATTGGCACAGCCTCAGCCTGCAGGCTGTAGTCCCATAAGCAACAAGTGGCCAGCTGTTGTGTTGTGCTGTCTTTAGGTAACTATGGGAACTATTAAAATGATATTATGGGATACTGGATTAATTTCTTCCTCATTGACCTTCCAATCCAGCTAGTCCTGTTTGAGATAAAAGGATGATTCCCAACTGCTAGCAACTCTGTTAATCCGATTGGGATATGAAATACCAGCTGTGTTCTTTCTAGTCTTTTGTCACCATCATCTGAAATAAAGACTCTGCTTGAGGGCTGAAATAAAGACTCTGCCTGTGGCTCAGCGAGTAGGGCGCCGACCCCATATACCGAAGGTGGCGGGTTCAATCCCGGCCTTGGCCGATCTGCAAAACAAAAAAATAGCCGGGCGCTGTGGCGGGCGCCTGTAGTCCCAGCTACTCGGGAGGCTGAGGCAAGAGAATCGCTTAAGCCCAAGAGCTGGAGGTTGCTGTGAGCAGTGTGATGCCACGGCACTCTACCCAGGGCACTTTTCTGTCTCTACAAAAAAAAAAAAAAAAAATCATATTTAGACTTAATTAAAGAATGATTCTTACAAAGCTTGTAAATAGCCAGGAAAAAAAGGGACCGAAAATACAACTAACATTTGCATTAAAAAAAGAAAAAGAAAAAAACTGCCTGCTACTTTCTGCTTGATATATTCGTTTCACCATCCCCCTATCTGAAATGCTTTTCCCTCTGTATAGAGGCGGTCCCAGACCTAGCAACACTAAAGGAATACCTGATGGGTAGTTCAGGTTCTGCCCCATTCTTTTCCATTGCAGACATTTTTGAGATGGGTGTAAGATTTTTAGTTTATTATTAGGCACGAAACACAAGTCATTCACTCTTTCAATTAATACATGTAGCTAATACTACTGCTGGCAGTTTAGTTATCACCTTCAAAACTGGCTTTAAAATAGCACTCTGTAATGTGTGTGTAATCAGAGAATTGCTGAGTTTTGACAAGTGGAATTCATTTGTGGTCTGACTGGTATAGACGTCAGAACATTCGCAAGGGTTCATGTTGTTGTGATAACTGCTCTTGCATAATAGTTTGTATTTGTTCTAAGTAAATATCTGGAAATATCCAGCTCTGCATATTTTGCAGATAAAATGCCTCCCCAGAGGGTTACTCCCAAAAAACAATTAAAATAACTTTTAAAAATATTACAAAGGATATGTCATACTCTGTTTACTACATATTTCTATTACATAGGGTAAGTAAATCCCACTTGTATGTAAGAAGCAGAAATATACTCACGGGCAAGGATCAAGTGTTCTGCAGTTGTTAATATTTGACTAGGAAGGGTGAGAAGTCTTTAGTATGAACCATGTAAGGCTTTCCTCACCTTATATCTCTACACCTAACTCTAAGTTTCTGTCGTTGGTGTTCAGATTTCAAGTGTCAGCTAAGTCTCACTTTTTCCATGAAATCATCTTAACATGCTCCAACCTTAGTAGATTTCTCTGTTCCCTTAACTTCTATTACACTTACAATGTGTATCAGAGCTTAGCATCTAGCAGCTAGATGCTTCTCTGGTTATTTCGTATATTGTTGTCTCCTGAGCAAAATTTCTTGAATGTAAAAATCCCTTTTTAAAGTAAAATGAATTAAGGGGCAAGGGAGGGAGGGGAGGGGGGAGGATAGGTGGAGGGAGGGTGATTGGTGGGATCACTTACAGTGCATCTTACAAGGGTACAAGTGAAAATTACTAAATGTACAATATAAATGTCTTCATATAGTGATTAAAAGGCCATGAAGGCTATGTTAAATAGTTCAATGAAAATATTTCAGATTGTGATATAAAGTCAGCACATTGTGCCCCTTGATTCCACCAATGTGTACACTTATAATTTAATAAAAATTAAAAAATAAACAAATATATAAATAAAAATTAAAATCTAATATACATATAAAAATAGAGATGGTTATTCACCCCCTCTTATAAAAAAGAGAATTAGAAAAAACAAAAGATGAAATTCTTAACAAGCATTTTACTCTTTAAAGTTACTTACAACTAAAATAGCAGCAAGGTAAAACTTTGCTCATTATTTATAAATCTTCCTTTTTATAATGAACTATTATAAAACAATGAATTTGACTTTCTCTGGAAAATGGAGAAGGTAGCCTTTCATAAACATCTACAATTTTCTATAAAACATTTTTCAAACCTTACAGGGAAAAGTCTACATTGTACATTTTCCTACCACTCCAACCCCTTCATAAACATATCTTTTCATAACCAGATTCTAAACAAACCATCTGATCCCTAAGAGTTTCATACTCCCTGAAAAAATACATGACATAGCTTTCATTCTTTTGTGTCTTTCAGATTTATAGCAAGTGAACGCATATTTTTAACATTCTACCCTTCAAAGTTCCTGAGAGTAAGGCTAAACAAAGCTCTGGTCTTGTATCATATATGATGAAAACAAAGAGAAAAAGAATGAAAGCAAGCTTGCATATAGTCAAGCTTACTTTATAAAAAAAAAATTCCCTTCATTTCTGTGAATTCCACATTTGTGGAGTCAAACAATTGCAAATGTATAATACTTGGGACGAAAAAACATTGTTGGCACTGTCATGAACATGTACAGATATGTTCTTGACATTATTCCCTAAACAATATAGTATAACAGCTATTTATATAGAATTTACATTGTATTAGACATTATAATCAGACATAATTTAAAGTATATGGGAATATGTGTGTGGCAATATGTTAGCATGTGTTGATTTTAGTATCTTCAGTATCCTAGGACCAGTACTCCTGTATATGGAGGACAAATGTATACCACATATAATTAGGTCAATAATTATGTATCTTCCATACAACAGAACTCCCACTATCACAGGGAATGTGTTAACTTTATTATCAATGGTTGTTGAAATTAGTGAAAAATCTTAAAGCAGTGAAAAAGTAAATTATCACTGAATTTTTGACTATCCACCTTCTACAAATGGAAGGACTCTAGGCTCTACATCATATTAGTTAATAACTATAGAATTATATTTGTTTATATATGAGCCTTTTAAGTCTACTTTATATCCCAAGTGTTTGTATAAGAAGTCACAGAGGATAATTTCTGTGACTGAAAGGTTCTTAGCTAAAAGTAACAGAAACTAAGTAAGAAAAACGTGACTTTATGAGAGGAATGTCAGTAAACCCATATTATTGATGTGAACGGAGTAAACCCATTTTAGAAAAGGAAGAAAATGAAACCAGGCAGGTGAAGCCATACCCAAAGCGACATCTAAAGAGTAGTCTGCTTAGGGGTGCTGCTAGGCTTCACTAGGGATCACCACCACAGGGGACACTCCTGCCTTTATACACTACTGTGTTCTCCAGCTGCCACACCCTGCTGGGAGTGTGGCAGCCGAATAGCACAGTAGTATATGGTGGCAGGAGTGTCTCCTGTGTTGTTAATCTTTGCCTCTTCATCATCTGAATCCACTCCATCTGAAAGCACTGAATAGGAATCTAACATGGAGCTTTCACCACGGTCTGCACCTTAGCTACGAGAAAATAAGGAGAGAAAATTCTACACTTCTTGGGACTTTTTATATTAGCATAGTGCCATGCATACTCCAAATATGAAGATGATGGAGGATCAACTTTTACAATTTGCAATTGCAAATTGTATCACAATTTAGGATTTCAATACTATGCAATGCATATCATTCAATAAATACATGGTATAGAAATAGCAATTGCTTATTTGCGATGGCTTTCTGATTAATTTTGAAGAATAAAGTATTGAATTCTTTCATCTATAAACAGATTTTATAGAAATCAACCAACAAATATGTGGGCAAAGATATGGCTACTGTGTCAGAGCAAAAAAAAAAAATCTGTTTTCTTCTGTGAAAGGGACAAGTTTTTGCCAAACTAAGGTAGAGGCATAACTGAAAATATATCCAGGACAAAATATATTTAAACTATCAGAGAAAAACAGATGCAGTTAAATATTCGTCATAAATTTTAGAAAAGAAATTAGATAAGAAATATCAAATATGCCCTATTCAAGAAAATAAAATTGAATGATTTTCCAAACCATTCAAATATTATTTTATAAGAAACTCTGAAGCATGAAGATTATATTATCACAAACTGCTTTCTTCCTAAAGCACAGATTGAAACAATTAAGTTCTACTAATGAACAGATGTTATCTGCGGGTGGTACATTCATTTATAAAGATATATCAAGAAAGGAATGGTAATTCAGTAAAGAAAGTTAAGTCACCTAGCACAATTTGAATCTTTATAGTCAATTTATTATTCGTAATGACAAAATAATGTGAAAATTGTAAATGGTAACTATCTCACATATGGAAAAGGGGAATTAAATCAGGAAATACTTGTATAAGAATGAGAAGGTATTAGTAGTTATAGCACACTTGGTGATAATATAAATTAGAGAAAATTAAGAACAAAGGAAATATTTTTGAACTATTTCAGGTATAATTTAGTTATTGTATAAATTTTAAATAATGGAAAAAAGAACAAAAAAGAAAATCATGCTTAAAAAATCATTTAAGATCTATGGGTTGAAGAAACTCTTTTATTTCCACCATCATTTTTTACTTGATTATCTCTTGTCCGAAGTTACTTTTTAAAAATGCACTACTTAAAAAACATGCTTCATAAGTAAACCTAGTCATTAGCATCATGAAAGTGTACTTAAATTTAAAAACTGATATTTAAGTTTAAAATGAATGAAATTTAAAGTGATATCCAAAACGTCAAAATGTCAAACTTGAAATTATCAGAATGATCATATTTCAGCTCAAAAATGAAATCAAATAAAACTTTGAAAAACATTTTAGACATTTTTTTAGTTTTTCTAAAATTGTTTAATAATAATTTAAGACTTTAATAGAATGCATTAAAATTTATGACTCATTCAAAATAAAAATGAAACCTTATTGTCTTGAAACAAATTTACACATATGCCAGAGAGGTTAAAATTTCCTTGTACTATTAGTATACATTTGAACAATAACATTTGTTTGATTACAAAAAGAAACCACAACATATTATTAGGATTCTGTCCACAAGATAGTTTACCTACTTGATAGGCTTTTTAAATTCTTTCCTTAGCACAGTAATTTGACATGATTGAATGCACAAATTTCTTAAACTTGGATGCTTTTCTTCCCTAATACAATAATGTATTCTTTTATATTAACATGCTTTATAATAAAAAAATTTACCCTAAAAGTAGATACATTAATTTATGCACTGGTCATTTAACCCTTACACATTAATATCAATTAATACAAATATTGTTCTTAAGAACACACATTAAGCATGAAATATAGGTAACTCTTGCTTAATCCCTTTTTACAGATAACCATTCCCTTTTCGCTGTTATAATTTTGATTACTTTGAACTGGGTCAAAAAAGTGAACAAAGGATTACAACTTGAAGAAATGAGTACTTCTAATTTACTGAAATAGATTAAGTGCTTATTACATATAACAATAGTCCTAGTGGTAGTGAACTTTTCTGTCTTTACTACAGGCATAGTACTAAAGGGGCGGCTACATAAGAGCAAGGATTGTGATTACCTTAACCTTTACTGTTCTCATAGGTGGCTTACAGTAAGTACTCTGCATAGTTCCAAATACTTTCTAATCATTCATGAAGAACAAAATAGCCTCTGCACGTTCCTTCTCTTGGAAGTTCCTTTATCAAACACCAAAACAGCAGTACATGTGAATTGTTCGTGGAGTTTACATTTTTGCATGTGCTATTGTGTAAATCTGCTATTCCAGAGTCCATTTATTTTACCTTTGCTATTCCCTAAAACACATTTTGTATAATAATGTTTTGTTTCTCAAGAATTCCTTCATACCCACATATGATCCAAATTATTTCAAATCCATGATTTAGCTGTGCTGCTCAATAGTAAATATAGTTTTATATAGAATTTAGGAAATTATAAAAGCCTTTTCTGAACAATTTCCTGTAAACAAAAGCATCTTTTTTGTTATCAAAGTCTGACCTGTCCTGACTCACCTGAGTCCTGCCCAGTCTTCACTTGATAAGCAGCTCAGCAATCAATAACAGACCACGGGAGCTAAAGTTCGAGCATTCTGCATCTCATTGTATCATATTTATTTTGTTTTTACTTGGCCCAAATATACTTTGGTCTTATTTTATAGGTCTCACTTAGAATATAGAAAAAAAAAGTCTCAAAATATCACCTTCAGTTACACGCACACACACACAGAGACATCAGGCATCCACTGTTGTGTGGGTCATAGTGTGTCAGAAGGCAGTTGGGGTAAAGATGATTGGTTGCAATGAAAATATCAAAATAGAAATGGTGTAAGTTTGAAACTAAGTTTTATAAATCAAATTCTTAGTATGTCCAACTTATATGTAAATACATTCCATCCATTACTGGACCTTTATCCAATATATCTAATTTGATTCCTAAAGTTAGCATTGAAATGGCATTTAGTGTGTTATGAATCTCTTTGATTATTCAAAAGAAATACAAGGACAAAGAAGAATTTCCATAAAAGAGATAGCCTGCAAATAGAAAGTGAAATAGATTTTGGGTAAAGATGGTGTTATCCATGGGTGCATTTTTAAAAATCAGAGTAGGTATTTCGGCTACCTCTTTTTTTTAGTATAATAAAAACTATTCCTTTAATTCTCCTAGAATAAACTAAGATTGACAAGGTTATTCCTTTAGGATTGTGCAATGATCTTTCTAGGATATCTTCCAGAGATAAGCAGTCATGTGACACACTAAGAATCTATTACTCACAGTGGCTGTCTTTGTTTGTTTGTTATGCAGACAGACACAATTAAGCTTCCTTGGAGAACACTGTTGGCGCAAACCAGTAAAAGTTTACTTTATGCTAAAAACATAAAACAATGGACTAAATGGCAGAAAAAGAGGAAGTCATGACTGCGGGCAGTACTCTGTCATTCATTTTTCCCTAGTGAATGAATTTGCCAGCAACATTAGAAATAGCATCCTTCATGTCAGAAGCAAAACCATTAGATCGCCATCCAGAGAATGGACAGGAATTATACAGACATTTAGGAACTTTAATGCCAGCATAATTATAATCTTTAGCAACTCAGTGGCTCCAGAGTTTTGCTCATCTGTTATTTTAACTGATAGACATCTGTGTGCTAAGTCTGTGGGCCCTGTGTAGCCATTTTAAAATATCAACAGATGCTGGAGAATGAAAATAAGCAAATCTCAATATAAAAGAAAGAAAAGTTTGGTTGCTATGAGAAATAAGCATAGGTAGATAAATAGTTGTAGACAGATGGATGGATATCATAGAGAGATATTTTATTTCATGTAGTTATTCTGTACTCATTTATCTTTTCAATTGCATACCTTGGAAACCACAATAGGATTTTATTAACCAGGGCTTAGGACAAATGTAGTAGCTTTCCACATGATTTTCCTGAGTTTGTCTTTGTGCTATTCTGTGTACCTTTAATATCATAATTACAAAAATATTTCAGTAATAGAAATACAAGTGTGTCATTTTGAAAGAAAATTCTTGACTTCATAATTTTGTGCAGTCAACCTCTCCAGCCAAGATTCTCATTCTTTTCTCACCCAGGTGGCTTCAATACTCTCCTCAGCTTAAAAAGACTTTAAACAATTTTCTTCCTAACTTTAGACCCTTGCCTCTCTCTTTTTAAAGAATAATTCCTTGTTAAATAAAAACTAGAAATTGTAATTTTTCCTCTGCCTTACTGAGATGTAAATTCCCTCCCTATCTATTGACAATCTTACAATCCAGAAGTGTCTCTATGAAATGTAATCATCGAGAGTACGGTGCCCTCCTGGTCTATAAGGGAAGGCAGAAGCCTAATTTCGATCAGCACCAATCAGTAAGCCCAGATAGCACAAGCCCATTGACTGACCTCTCTCCCTTCTGATGTGCTCTGGTCTTTAACCATTGATCACCTCAGCCTCTGAAAATGTTAAACGTATTAAATATTATCCACACTGTTCCCCTCCCTCGAGAGTTAAATTTGGAGAGCTCAATATGGGTTGTTTAATTCAATTTTTTATTTCAATCTTTTTGGGGGGTTAATTCAATTTTTTTATTTCAAATTAATGTGAAGTTACAAAATTTTTATGTTTTATTGTTCTCACTTCTGAGTTAAAGTTCACATTGTAGTTGAACTCTTCACCCAGGAGGCATGCCGTACACCCTCACTTTGTGCACATTAAGTGAGATTCTGCCAATTTCCCTCCCCGTCCCTCCAATCACCCTCCCTGCCCACCTCCTTCCTCCCTCCTCTCCCCTCTCCTTTGCTAGACTCTATTTGTGTTTTATCATTCATGTGGATATGTAATTGTTTATATATTGGTTTCATATTTGAATTGAGTAAATTGGATATTTTTCCCCCATTCTTAAGATACTTTACTAAGAAGTATATGTTTCAACTCCATCCAGGTAAATATAAAAGTGTCCATCTTCTATTATGATTGAATAGTACTCTACAGTCTACATGGTATACATAAGCCTCAATTTGCTAATCCCTTCATAGGTTGAAAGGCATTTGGGTTGCTGACGTACTTGGCAATTATGAATTGAGCTACTAAACATTCTGATGCAAGTGAGGTAAAATGATTTTTGTTAATCTGGGTAGATACCTAGTAATGAGATTGTGGGATCAAATGGAAGGTCAAGTTATAGTTCTTTGAGAATTCTCCATACTTCCTTCCATAAAGATTTTATTAAATTGTGATCCCAGCGGCAGTATAGAAATGTTCTCTTCTCTCCTTGCCACCATCTGCAGATTTAGGATTTGTGATGTGGGATTTGGGAGTTAAGTAATATCTCAGAGTGGTTTTGTTTGTATTTTCCTGATGATTTAAAGATGATAAGCATTTTTTCATGTGATTGTTGGCTATTTGTCTGTCACGTGCAGAAAATTTTCTGTTCAAGTGTCTTGCCTACTTATAAATAGAGTTGTATACTCTTTCTTGTTGACTAACTTGAGTTCTCTGTAGATTCTAGTTATCAAGCCTTTGTCAGAATTGTAACATATAAAAATCCTTTCCCATTCGAAACGCTATCTTTTGCTCTGGTTGTGGTACCCTTACCTGTGCAGAAGCTTTTTGGCTACAACAAGTCCCATTTATTTATTTTGGGTGTTGCTACAATTGCCAGGGGAGAAGTCTTCATAAAATCTTTTCCCAAGCCAATTTTGTCAAGTGTTCTCCCACTCTCCTTTCTAAGATTTTTATTGTTTATTATCTTAAATTTAAGTCTTTTATCCAGCGAGAATTAATTTTTGTCCATGTTGAGAGGTGTGGGTCCTGTTTCAGTCTTATACATGTGGCTAACTAGTTTTCCCAGCACAATTATTAAATAGGGATTCTTTTCCCCAGTGCATGCTTTTGTTAGGTTTAGTAAAGATCAGATGGTGATGTGTGTCTAGGTTCATCTCTAGATTCTATATTCTAGTCTATAAATCTACATTTCTATTTTTGTGCCAGTACCATGAGGTTTTGATAACTACAGATTTGTAGTATAACCTGAAATCTTGTTACATAATGCGTCCAGGTTTGTTTTCATTTCTAAGAATCATATGGACTATTCAGGGTTTATTCTGGTTCTGTATGAAATGAAGTGCTACAGTTTCAAGTTCCTTAAAGTATGCTATTGGTGCTTTGATGGGAATTGCATTAAGTTTATAGATTGCTTTGGGTAGTATGGATGTTTTAACTATATTGATTCTTCCCAGCCATGAACATGTTAACATCTTCTGCTATTTCTTTTCTCAGAGTTCACAGTGGTCTTTATAGAGAGATCTTTCTCTTCCTTTATTAAGTTTATTCCTAGATATTTCATCTTCCTTGGGGCTACCGTTATATAGAGAGTATTTGGTTTTATGCCCAATTTGACTGTTATTGGCATATATGGAGGCTCCCTATTTGTGGGCGTGAATTTTGTAGGTTGTAGGGAAAAGACCATAAGCACAAGCTTCAGCTCACTGAGAAAGGGATGGTTAGCCCCAGTTCCTGTGACGTTTTGATTCAGTCTCTCCTAGCCAGTTTTAATTGCCTAATGGGTCAGTACGGTGTTCCCAAAGGGTCTCAAATTAGATTCTATTCAGGGACATAGATCATTTCAACTAAAAAGTTATAATTAATATATTTTTAAAAGGCTAAAAATACTCGTGGGGAGCAGCTAGCTGAAGAATTCTGGCAAGGTGAAAAGTAAAAGCGGATCAACTCCCCTAAGAGTTTCCCAGGGAGATACAGAACATGGTTGGCAAATAAGATGATTGGAATTGAGGAGAAGATGGAAATAGAAAGCCAAAAAAATAGTCCAAAAGTCATCTCAACAAAGTAATGAATTTAAACACAAAGTCACCAAGGATATGGACATAATGAGTAAAGATAGAGTAGAGCTTGAGGAATTGAAAAATGCTTTTGAGTAGCTCCAAAACAGAGTAGAGAGTGGCCATGCATGCTGGTTCACGCCTATAATCCTAACAATCTGGGAGGCCAAGGCAGGTGGATTGCTTGAGCTCATGAGTTCAAAAATAGCCTGAGCAAAAGCAAGATTCTGTCTCTACTAAAAATAAAAAAAACTGAGGCAAAAGGATTGCTTGTGCCTGAGTTGATGTTGCTGTGGGCTATGATGCCATGGCACTCCATCCAAGGTGATAGCTTGAGACTGTCTCAAACAAATAAACATAAAACAAAACAAAATAAAACAAAAAAAACACAGTAGAGACCCTCATTAATAGGGTTGACTAGGGAAAAGAAAAAATTTTAGGAACTGAAGACAAGATTTTTGATCTCTCCCAAGCATTCAAAGAGGCAGAAAAAGGAGAACTGAAAGAGAATATTCCCTGAAAGAGTAATGGGATTATTCCAGAAAATCAAACATCTGACTTTTCAAGACATTATTGTGGAGAATTTCCCAAACATTAAGAGAGACCAAAAAAAAATCCAGATAGTAGATAGTTTCCTAACTCCAGCATGACTCAGTCCAAACAAAACATCTCCTAGACACATCATAAATAACTATTCCAAAGTTAATATGAAGAGAAAAACCTGCAAGCAGCCAGGCATAAGAAAAGTCTTACCACATAGGTAAAACTGCCAGGAAGAGCACAGATCTTTCAGCTGATATTTTTCAATCCAGAGAGAATGGTCATCGACCTTTAACCTTCCTAAACAAAAGGATTTTCAGCTCCAGGATCCTATAGCCCACTAAATTCAGTTTCATTTGTGATGGAGAAATCAAATATTTTACTGATGTCCAAATGTTGAGGAAATTTGCCAAAACTAGACCAGCTCTCCAGGAAGTAGTCAGACTCATGCTTCATAATGACCAACAGGATGGCTCAACACCAAAGTAAACGCACACAGAAATTAAAGAACAAAGTCTAGGTTCAACAATGGCTAAAGGGACACAAATAAGCTCTGAACTTCTGACAAACAAGATCACCAAAACTCCATGATACCTCCATTCTCTCAATAAATGTGAGTGGATTGAATTCCCCCATAAAGAGGCACAGGATCATAGATGGGATAGAAAAGCACAGGCCAGATACATATTTATTCAAGAAACATGGCGAGATTTAGTGTCTGTAGTTCAAGTAACTAAAGTGTCAGCCACATACATCACAGCTGGTAGGTTCGTATCCAGCCCTGACTGCCAGACAACAATGACAACTACAACCAAAAATAGTGGGCACCTGTGATCCCAGTTACTTGGGAGGTTGAGGCAAGAGGATTACTTAAGCCCAAGAGTTTGAGGTTGCTGTGAGCAGTGATGCCACTCTACTCAGGGTGACAGCTTGAGACTGTCTCAAAAAAAAAAAAAAAAAGGAAACACAATAAACTGCAAAGGACAAAACAAGACACAAGGTGAAGGGGTACAAAACAATAATCCAGGCAAATAGAAATCAAAAAAAGCAGGGGGTTCTATCTTATTTATAGATACAATGGATTTAAATGAACAAAAACAAGGAAAGACGTGGATGAATACTACATACATGTCTTGGGAAGCATACAAGACAAAGAGATTTCAATAACTAACATTTGTGCACCCTACCTGACTACTCCTTGATTTAATAAAATAAAAACTAATAGATCTGAACAAAATGATATATTCTTGCACTATAATAGTTAGAGATTTTAACGCCCTCTAACAGTCCTGGACTCCAAGCAGAAACTAAATAAACTCAAATATAAGCCTAGAACAAATAGACTAAACAGACATATAGAGAACATTTCATCCTAACAAAACTGAACACACATTTTCCTCAGCCCGTGGATCATCTTCCATAATTAATCATACCTTAGGACCTAAGTGTAACCTAAACAAATTCAAAGGAATAGAAATTATTCCTTGTATTGATCATGGATTAAAAGGTAAAGTCAATAGCAACTGAAATCTTCATACCCAAATAAAGTCATGGAATTTTTTTCTTTCTCTTTTATTTTTTGAGACAGAGGTTCATTCTCTTGTTCCAGGCTAAACTACAGTGGCAGCAGCCTACCTCAGAGCAACCTCAAACTTGGGGGTTCAAATGGTCTTCCTGCCCTAGCTGTCTTGCTCAGACTGGTCTAGAACTCCTGAACTCAAGTGATCCTATCACTCTGGCTTCCAAAAAGTGCTAGAATTACCATCATGAGCCATTGTGCCTGGCCTAAATTCCATTTTTCATCTCTATTGCAATAGTTTTGACTCCTATCATAACAACCTTAAATATAGTCTTGCTTGCCTGTTTAACTCTATACAGTGCATATTTTCTTTGGCTATGCTTACTCTATGCCTTCAGTTTTTCATTCTTCTTTGTGTATCTTTTCCCAGTCTCTTTTTTTGTTTGAGATCCTAATGATTCTTTAAAACCTATGTCAAATACATTACATAAGAGTAAAACCACTGAACTGAAATTTACATAGATGTTGCAAGAAAGGGCTCCTCATTTTCTTTTGCAAAACTTACTGTACAGAAATTTAAAAAAAAATTAAAAAACTCTTACCCTACATGAATTAGTCATTCTCTTTTCAGGTACTCAATATCTTTAATGAGAAATTCAAAGGCTGGAGAAAAATGTCCTTTCATGCCAAGCAATTAGCCCAACATTTCTTAAGTTTCCAGTCTTCACATGTTCACTTAGAAAGAAAAAAAAAAAAAAAGTCAGAACACTGTGAAATTTGTCTTACTGAAACATTTTCAGTTACTTAAAAGATGAAGAAGACTATCATCTTCTTTCTCACCAGGCAACTTCCCTTCAAATGACTTTGTAATGTCACTGAATATAGAACTCTGCTGAGCAGGGAATAGAAACATTGATGACTGTAGAAAAGTGCTAAAGAACTCCTTGACATTTTATGTCTGGCACTGTGAGGAAGTGTACTTAAGAGAAAAGTTTATTGTGATGCTCATCAGGCATTGAATGTTCTATTTGTTCTTAACAAAAATATATAATTTTGTGTAGCAGTATACATATATATCTGAGTAAAAAGAATTAACAGTGGGAAACAAGGATGAGAACTAGAAAGAGGTTATTTGTTCTTTTTCCTTTCATTCCCATATTTGAAAAATAAAAGAATTAAATGGAAACAAAATAACAATCTTATCAAAATCTGAAAATTGGAGGTTGAAAGAGAACAGTGAGATTTTATTAAAAATAGTTTACTTGATTCCTTTAATACTCAACATACAATCTTTTTGTGTATTCTCTGAAGCTATTTCAAATATACTCAAATTGCCCACTATGCAGGACCATTGTGACCGACACCTTGCCCCCATCCTCTCTCAGCTTGACTCCTAGAATAATATGAGAAGTGGTATCATTGCTTCTTTTCTTTTTCTTTAAAAACTATATGCTACTTGTCTGTAAAACTCATTTTGGTGAAACAATGTTACACCTTCAGGGAAAGATAAAGCTGCCACTCTCTTGCTCAATACCTTCAAGTCTATCCGAAACAATCTTAAGTACTTGACCACGCTCTAAAAGGCTCTATAGGATCTGCCTCAAATCTGTTACTCTAAAATTACTGACTTTAATTCTTCCCTTCAGAAGTTATATTCAGGCCAAAGTGAATTGACTGCTATTTCTCAGAAGCAACTACCTGGAATTTTCATCCCTGAAATCTCTTCATGATTCACTCCCTTACTTGGTTTAAGACTCTGGTCAAGTATTGCCATTTTAGAGTTCTCTAGAATCTCTCTTTTTAAAGTAGATCATTCTCCACAGTTACCTTTAACACATGATACTCTTTTGTTATTTTTATTATGCAATTTATCTCTGAGATAATAGGCACATAATAGCATAAGTTGGTACTACCTGCTAGACACACACTGCACAATAGCAGAGGTACTAATCATCTATCTGGTGACTTCTTTTCAGTCATTCTCACATTCTTACATGTTTTGCACATAAATAGCTGGCTACTGATTTGATTCAGGATCACTGCATTCACTGTCCTTCACAGGAGTGAAGGTTCATTGTATTTAGGTTTAGCACCACTTGGTTATTAAGGCTTTCCTTAACCACAGTATTAAAATACCACTTCACTACACTCTCAATTGCCTTACTGTGCTTACTTTTTTGTTTGTGCATTTAAAATTAGTTTATATGATAAAAATTTTATTTGTTTTGATGTCTTCATATTCCAATACAATGAGAATAGATTCCTTAGCTTTCTCAGTTCTTATTTTATTTTTTTGGCTGTTAGAAACAGTGTGTGACAGATAATGAAAGCTCAGTAAATACATTGAGTGCACAAATTATATGTATATGCAAAAGCTATTTTCTTTAAATGTTGCACTTAAAAGACTAATGGAAAACATACCCATTTACTTGAAATTATGTCTATTATAATGAATCACATATTATTTATGCTGAAAAGAAGACTGCCTTGGATCCCTCCCTTGGGCAATGGATTTGTTGTGACAATTGAGTACATGTTGACATATATCTTAAATTTAAAAATGATCCTCATGATCTGTGATACTTTATGTTTAAATTAACATTATAAGGTACTGGTATTACGAACTCAGAACAAGTAATAGCCATAAGATTTTTGATATTTAAGTTTTTCTTCCCTGTTTCTATCTTTAACAGGCTGCTTTCTAGGCTTCAACCTCCTAGAAATCATATCCACGTGACCCTCTTTTAATTTCTTCAAAATCAACACATCAGAAAGGAAACAATATCCATCTTTCTCATTTATATCCTAATTCTTTCCCTTAATTCTTAATTCTTTTTTATTTTTATTGTTGGGGATTCATTGAAGGTACACAGAACCAGGTTATATTGATTGCTTTTGTTAGATAAGGACCCTCTTATAATCTGCAATTATTAAAAATGTGAGTATAGGGTGGTGCCTGTGACTCAAAGGAGTAGGACTCTGGCCCCATATACCAGAAGTGGCGGGTTCAAACCTGGCTCCAGCCAAGAACTGCAAAAAAAAAAAAAAATGTAACTATACATTTACAAACCTGAAAAAAACATATAAAACAATTATTTTCAGTCATTGAACAAGAGATAAGATAGGACTAGTGATCTCTGAAAAAAGGCAAACAAATTATTTCTGGCTTTCTATATTGAAGCACTTCCTACACTATGGTGGAAGAAGGCCACAGGAGAAAAGCAAAAGTCTCTTGCCAATTGAGAGCTACACTATAGAGTTTCCAAAAAGTCTCCCCTAAGGTTGCCATAAATAAGAAAAATGGGAAATTGTAGGTAAATAAAACTTTATGTATGAAATATCCAGTATGCAATTTTACAGAGAGATTGCCAACATGTAGAGAGTATTTTGTAAAATTTTGTAATGAATTACCTAAAGGAGATTTAGCTATAACTTCCCATTTTCCCTATGTATGGGAAAAACTTCAGAGGTGACTTTTGGGATACCTTGTATTATTCTTCAGGCATGAGTTGAAAAGTTCTAGGGATATAAAAATAAGCAAAATCAATATAGCACCTGCCGTCTTGAAGTACATTGCTGTCTAAAGCGGAGACTTAAAATATTGGCCAAACAGGTGCTTTCCCACTTAATCCCATTACATTTTATTTCTCCTCGTGCTTTTATATTTTGTATCCCAGCAAGCACAGCTGTCCTGACATCATTCTTTTTTTTTAAGAAAATGACTTAGTGTTAATATAAGAGAGTGGCACTTGTGTCTCAAAGGAGTAGGGTGCCAGCCCCATATACCAGAGGTGGTGGGTTCAAACCCCGCCCTGGCCAAAGAAATAAACTGCAAACCAAACAAACAAACAATATATATATTTAAGAATTTGCTGTTAGAATAAGAATTCCTATAACTTCTATATCTAGTAATTAACATTACTGCTTTAAATATGCAATGGCACTTTATTGTGACTAAACACTGGGATACCACAGAAATGTTCTTCCTAGAAGAAAGACTGAACAGTATGTTAGCATTTGATTTTTTAGATATCATCTCTTAAGGATAAATTCATTGGTTGACGGTCAACCACAAGCAGTCAAATTATCTTTGCAGAACACTTTTTACACTAGAAAACACTTTTTTCCTCTAGGCATTGAGGAATGAAGATGGGAGGAACAGTATGGGAGGAGCAGGTTATCTGCTCATCTGAGACCAAGTCTCTAGTCGCTGCTCTGGAAATAACCATCATTTCTTTTGGGGGATCCACTCAGGGTGTTTATTTTTACACAAGACTCAACTTTGTGTACAAAAGAGGCAGATTCACTGGGTTCATGTATATCTGTTGTAACATGAAAACATTTTCTTGTTCTGTAACTACAAAGTAGGAGGGAATTTAATGGAAAAGAATTCCACAGGAGCTATTGGGATTATGATCAACCAAATTCTGATCGTGGGTTTAAATGGGGCTGACATCAAGTAGAACCACCCTTTTGACTTGTTGCAAAGGAGCATAATCCAAATTTATATTTATGGAAAATAACTTTTTACTCCCTAACCAACTCTCACTATTGCCATAATTGTAAAGATGCCTTAATACTTAGGAATTAGACATTTAATAAGGAAGAATGAAGTAATATATATTAAAATTTCCCCCTTTTCATTGAGGACAGACTATATGTTTTCCTTTAGAGATATGAGAGCCTTCATTAAATGTCCTATGCAATGAATAGACCAATAGTTTAAATAATTTAGTTATACTATGTTTATTCTTATTGAGAGATCAGCTTTTACATTTAAAATATAGGGGTCTGAGAGAGTTCATGCCAGAGATTAATTCTTTTACTAAAATATTCAAGGAATATTATATAATTCAGAATATTCACAATTTACACTATATCAAAGTAAATGAGTAAATGCATATGTAAGTTTTTTCATATATTTATGGGGCTTCAGTTTTACCTAGTAACTGCAAATTTTATCTGGCAAATTATCGAGTTTTTATAAAAATATTTATCTAGAAAGCAAAAATATCAATATATTTTATGTCAAAGTTATGGATACATGAATGTTTGGATTTCATTATAATCTTTAAAGATTTTTTTTTCAATGCTGGAACTGTAAAAACTGCAATAATAATACTTTGCCCTCCTAAGAAAAAGAAAAGGAATATCAAGTAGTCCATAGCAATGTAAGAGGAATAATGGACATTTAATAATTAAGCAACATGTACTTTTTCAAGGTTATATTACATTCAAAATGAATTAGAATAATTTTTAAAAACTACCTGGAAAAACTTGGCAATACGTTTCCATAAAGAAACCTATAGTGTGAAGCAGGTCAAATGCATCCATTTATTAAAGAAGTTTTAAAACCAAACTTTTAGTAACTGACAACTGGTGTCCAGAGTCGCCTCATTCCCTGAGAGGAATGATCTCTCCTTCTCACTAAATCACACCACATTATGTGACAAAGCAAATGATGTGTTAGTGGCCACATGCTGACTGAGCATCTGTACAAAATGAATTAAACCCAACTTGTGAAGGTGTCTAGAACTGTACACTTTTTAGAATTTTTAATGAAAACAGAAGGATATGTGTGTCTACTACACAATTAGCCCAATAAAATAATAATTTGTACATATTAATAATTTACATTTTGAACATTGTCCTTGAATGAGAAATTGTGTCTTCATTGTAAGCATTTTAGATTATATAGATTTTTATTTAATGTTTAGAAATTTTTTAAGAAGTGTATGAATACGAGGTAGCAACATAAATAAAAGTATAATGAAGAAACATATAGTAACCTGTGATTATTGACTTAATAAATAGGAGGTAAGTAAGGTCTGGGATTTAAATATTATTATAAAAGCGAATCAACCAATATCAAAAGATGCAAGTGGATTAAGTCTACATATTAAATAATATATATATTTATAATTATTTAAAATCTGTGACAGTTATCAATGTATCATCTCTCCATTCAAAATTCACTCTTCAATGCATTACCTGTGATAATGGGCATATTTCCTTTAAAAGTTTCTTTCTGACCATGAGTATAATTTTAGCTTTCTCAGCCAAGGTTACTCCTCCATTTCCAGAGGTTGCTACTCCGGCTGGTGATTATTATCCTGTGTCTAGCCTGTGTCAACACGAACCTCTTATGCTACACTACTTTTGCGCACTCAACATTCCTCTGTTGACCTATTCCAAGGTCCCCGGGCTTTATTTCCCAATGCTTTCCTGATACTGCAGCCTTGTTGATACTGTGGAACTCCTAACACACACATCGTACATTCCAGGCCTTCTGCCTATACTGATGCCCTTATTCCTTCTCTCATGCCCATGTGCCTTCTGTCATGCCCATGTGTCTTGCCAGTGGCTACGGCTCAAGAGGACTGTGTCCCTCTTGTTCCGTAAATGGTTGTCCCTGTTTGACCCAAAACTGTGAATGAGGACTGTGCCAGTCAAACCAGTGAACTTCTCTCTCATCAAGTGGTAGGCGACTATACTTGTCTGTGAAGATCTACACACGAGTCTGAGAGTGGGGCACCCTTCTAGATATGACCTCTTTAGGCAATCTCCCTCAGCCCTAAGATGCCACCTTAAGGACACTTATAGCCTCTAACTTCTTTTATCAACCTTTAAACATATTTTATCTTAAAATGTCCCTGTTTGTAGTTCATATCACCATGTGATTCCTGTGTTTTCTTTTTTTTTTTTTTTTTTATTGAATCATAGTTGTGTACATTAGTTCAACCATGGGGTACAGTGTGGGGGCTTCACATGCAATCTGAGATATTTTATCAACCTGATTGACATACCATTCATGATAGTTTCTCGTTTACTATATGAAAACATTCTTGATCCTTGTTTAGAAGTTTTCTCGTGACCCTTCGAATATGCACCACACATGTGATCTCACCCTTTGTCCCATCCCGACCTCTTAATGGAAGGAGCTTTAGCAGCATAGAGTC
>CAUYON010158336.1:0-16008 GCA_963573935.1 Arctocebus calabarensis | reverse complement strand
CAGATTTTCCCTCCCTCCCTTCCTCCTTTCCTTCCTTCCTTCCTTCTATATTCATTCATTCATTTCCTTCCTTCCTTCCTTCCTTCCTTCCTTCCTTCCTTCCTTCCTTCCTTCCTTCCTTCCTTCCTTCCTTCCTCCTCCTCCTCCCTCCTCCCTCCCTCCTTCCCTTCCTTCCTTCCTTCCAGTTCTGTGGTTCTGGAGAAAAATGCTTCCAGGAAAAACATGACTTTTCTTCGTTTCTTATATATCCCGCTCATGATAAGATTAAGTGGTTACCCCAGTTTGGGTTTCTTTCTCTACCTTGGCACGCTTGCTCTCAGCTACAGAGACTGAGAATCAATTGCAGCTCTATGGCCCTAGAGCTCGTGCATTTAGAGACTGTAATAATTGATGGGGCTTCTGCCTAACTTTAAGATACACTGCCTGTCCTCCTCCATGAGCTCTCGTGTGTCATCTTATTTAGTATGTACGTCCCAACAGCAGACAAGCAATGATATGCTTAGTGGAACTTTAAACGGAGCGCGGACGCTTTGAACACACAGTACATCACTGTGGCAGCTCTTCAGCCCCCAGTGCCTCTCACAGCAGCGGAGCTCAGGGAACCTGACTGAGCCCTCAGGTGCCCACTTCCCGTCCTGGCCGGCCCTGTCTCGTCTGGTTTGTACCAGGAGGAAGTCACTAGGGCTCCTGCCCTTTAGTTTCTTCATCCATAAACGATTCTGAAAGACTTCAAAAATAATAGGATTATTTGAACTGTGTCAGGGTTGGATTGTTAAGAAGAGAAATCAATACAAGTTAAATGTATGTAAAAATATTCACAAGCTGCCCAGAAGGGGAGTGAAAGATACGTTGTAACTCAAGTGGAGCACTAAATGTGACGCCTTTCACTTGGCATTGCCTGCATTCTGGTTCTTTAATTACAGGTGTATGTTCTTGGAGTCGGGAGACTGCAGCAGTTCATATTACATCCCGAGTTTAAAGAAACGTGCAGAGTTTTGAAATGTAAAATCATTACTGCAGGCTGACCACACCACTTGTGGTATGTTAAACATACAGGCACGTTTAATGGAGTGCTGTTATTTTAACTTCCTGCATTATTCCAGATTCATTCCTTATTGTTCTCCAGGAATAAAAAGCAGAATTTAATTCTTTTCTCTCTAAAATAATATCATGAAAACATATTAAAATAGGACTGCATTCATTTCTATGAATTCCTCTGCATATAATCCTTATTATTTTTACGAAATCCTAACTTTCTGGCATAGATATGGAGGAGAAGGGAACATTTCTACACTGTTTGTGGGATTGGAAACTAATACAACCTCTATGGAAAGAAGTATGGAGAATTCTTAAAGAACTACAAGTTGGTCTTCCATTTGATCCTGCAATTTCATTTTTAGGTATCTCCTCAGAAGAATAAAAAAGCATATTACTACAAAGACATTTGCACCAGAATGTTTATTGCAGCTCAACTCCTAATTGCTAAGTTGTGGAAGCAACCAAAATGACCATCAACCCATGAACGGATTAACAAACTGTGGAATATGTATACCATGGAATACTATTTAACCATAAAAAGATGGAAACTTTACATCTTTTATGTTTACCTAGATGGAGCTGAAACATATCCTCCTTACTAAAGTATCTCAAGAACGGAAAAAAATATTCAATGTACTCAATACTGGTGTGAAACCAAGATACAATTATGCACACACGAATGATAAAACACAAATACATTCTAGCAAGGGGGAGGGGTGAGGAGGGAAAAAAGTAAATGGAGGGAGAGTGATTGGCAGCAGGAGAGAAGGCAATTGGCGGGATCTCACCTAATGTGCATAGTGTGAGGGTGTTCAGCACGCCCCCTGGTGGGCGGGATCTCACCTGATGTGCACAATGTGAGGTGTTCAGCACGCCCCCTGGTGGGCAGGATCTCACCTGATGTGCACAATGTTAGGTGTTCAGCACGCCCCCTGGTGGGCGGGATCTCACCTGATGTGCACAATGTGAGGTGTTCAGCACGCCCCCTGGTGGGCAGGATCTCACCTGATGTGCACAATGTGAGGTGTTCAGCACACCCCCCTGGGTGAAGGGCTTGACTACAACTTGAATTTTACCTTGGAAGTGAGAACTATGTAACCTAAAAAATTGTGGCCTCATATTAATTTGAATAAAAAAATCCCAGGGTTCTTTTGAAAAATAAAAAAATTCTAGGCTTATTCATAAGTTTTAATGTAGTGTTATTTAAGTTTTTTGCAATTAACCTTTGTTTCTCAAAGAAAACCGTGAGGGTAGGGGAGGGACTAAATTCTCAAAGGGAATTTCTAATCTTGAAATTTATGATCTTTTAAATGAGGAGATTTAGGGTAATAGCCTTATACTTCTGAATGGCTTCCTTATTAGAAAGTATCCATGTTCACTGAATAAAAAGTAGTGGACATTTGTTGTATCTACTTTTGAATAACAAATCAGGAAAGGAGAAATATGGTGGAAGAGGCTGAAATTTTTAAACTGTTTACTATACTCTCCAGAATCTTGCACTAAGCCTACCTACATTTTAAACAAAATCTTAAAGAAAATATTATTTCAAGGTATTAATTTCTATTTCAATCTTCTATGTATTCCTCTGCTTAATTCAGGTTGGTCAGTATAAGAAGTTTACAAAGAGCACTGATTCAATAGTTCAAAGGATGTCGAGGCATTCTTGTATTGATGTACAGGTCTGGGGACGTGGGAGAGGGAAGTAATGCTTCCCCTGCAATCCAAGCATGCCTTTCTAATTGTTCATTCACATCAGAGAATTTTAGTGTCTGTCTCCTGGGAATGCTTTTTTGACAATTAAACAATAATAGTAAGCCTGTTTGCATGCATTGGTTACTCTGGAGAGGGAGATATCACAGGTGAGTAAAATGTATGAACGTCATTCAGGGTGAAATATTTAGAAGATCATTCCTCTTCATTTTCACAGTCTGCCTTTATATTTCAAGGACACTGTGTGCCTTTTGGTTTTGATGATATATTATAGTCACATTCCTAAATGTCACAAGTGGTGAGGGTGTATCATAAGCATTTTTCAAAGAATTTGATTAATTTAAAAACTTGTATATTTTCTTCCATCTTGAGATACTTTGCTAAGAAGAATATGTTCCAGCTCCATCCATGTAAACATGAAAGAGGTAAAGTCTCCATCTTTCTTTAAGGCTGCATAGTATTCCATGGTGTACATATACCACAATTCATTAATCCATTAGTGGGTGGTTGGGCATTTGGGCTTTTTCCATGACTTAGCAATTATGAATTGGGCTGCAATAAACATTCTGATAAAGATATCTTAAGGCATTTATCAGATGTGTTAAAGCTTTTAGAAATATTAGCAAGACGCATGTGGGAAACTGAGAAATAGAAGTACAAAGCAATTTTTAACTCTTAGAAAAACAAACGAACATAACAATTGTGTGAGAAAAGAGGCATGCTCACGGCAGGCACCATGAACTCAGCTGAGATCTGGGCCTCACATTAGTAATGTAGGCTCTGCCTGGGATTGGGGTGCTGGGGTATGTAAGAGGACAGACATCTCATCCTTCCTTAACAGAAAGTCAGTAAGATCTCCATCTTTCTTTATGGCTAAATAGCATTCCATGGTACACATATGTCATGGTTTATATTAATCCATTCATGCATTGAAGGCACTTGAGTTGCTTCTACATCTTTGCGATTGTGAATTGTGCTACTATAAACATTCAAGTGCAAATGTTCTTATGATAGAATTATTTTTTTTTCTTTTGGGTAGATACCTAGTAATGAGATTTCAGGATCAAGTAGAAGGTCTACTTTTAGCTCTTTGAGGATATTCCATACCTCTTTCCACAAGGGCTGTATTAGTTTGTAATCTCACCAGCAGTGTAAAAGTGTTCCCTTCTCTCTATGACCATGTCAGCACCTGCAGCTTTGGGACCTTGGGATGTGGGCCATTTTCCCTGGGTGATATTTCAAAGTAGGTTGGGCGTTATTTCAAAGTGGTTTTGATTTGCATTCCTCTGATGATTGGGGATGATGAGCATTTTTTCATGTGTTTGTTGGCCATTCATCTGTCCTTCTGGGAAAAGATTCTGTTCATGTCTCTTGCCCAGTGATTAATGGGGTTGTTTGCTCTTTTCTTGTTGATTTCCTTGAGTTCTTTGTGGATTCTGGTTATGAGCTCCTTGTCAGACTTGTAACATAAGAATATCTTCTCCCACTCTGAACGATGTCTATTTGCTTTGTTGATTGTATCCTTAGCTGTGCAGAAGCTTTTAAACTTGATCAGGTCCTATTTATGCATTTTTGTTGTTGCTGCAATTGATAGTGAGGTATTCTTCATAAATTATTTCCCAAGGCTGATATTGTAAAGAGTCTTTACATTTTTCGTAATTACCTAGATGGACTGGGAGAACCTTTCCCAAAGTAAAGCATCTAAAAACGGAAAAGCAAGCATCCCACATACTCAATGCTATGTTGAAACTAGTAAATCAACAAGTATAGGCCCACATGAGGGAAAAAGTCAATTAAATTCAAGAAGAGGAGAGGTTCAATAAATTCCCACCTCACAGGTACAATGAGGGGTGAATAGCATACCTCCTGGGTGAAGAGCTAAACCACAACTCAGACTTTATCTTATAACCTAATCGTAAGTACCCTCATATTAATAAAAAAGTCAGTAATGTTCCCTAAAGTACAGAATAAGCAAAAAGAAGCAGAATAACAGATCACAGAGATATACAGATATAAACACCAGGAAAAGAATCTAGAAAGTTGGCAATAATTCCTCTATGAAGTAGGAAAAGTTTGGGCCCTGGGCCCAACACTTTTTTCACATAAGCTACTTAGACTTCTTTGATTTCACCGAATGGATATACTTTGCTGGAAATAGAAACAACTTCACAGCAGAAAGTTGGGTAGGAGAATGTGTACACACGGGCCCCTGCAGGCTCATGGAAAGGAAAGGCTTTCTTGGCAGGATTTTATGTTGACTCTTTTTGTGAGTGAGACAGGCCCATGGAGTTCTTCATGTTCTCAAAACTTGGAGGGAACCTTCCCGCTCCTGGGGGCCGCACCTGCCCATCTGCTGCCATCTCTTTGGAAATGCTCCTGTGACAGGACACGTAGGGCCCTTGTGCCTCTCTCCTCACTCTATGGTGGGCAGGGGACAGTGATGATGCCCTCCTTGAGGGACAGCTCCGGAGACCCTGGGAGCACTGTGACTGCGTGAGAGCGGAGCAGAGCTTCTCCGACAGTGCTGATTAGGCTTCTGCCTCCCAGCAAGGTTCTTGATTGACAGCAGCTGCTATAAAACCTTAGTGCCCAGGATTATGGACAGTTTGCACGTTTCAGTGGCCAGTGTCTCCTGGCCCTGCCGTTCCTCTCCCCCCTGCATTTAGGGGTCTGCACCCCACACCCTGTGAGGCATCCCCTTTCAGTCTTCCTACAGTGACTCTCCTCAAGCTCTCCTGCTTGGTGTTCTCAACTGCGACATCTTCCCACTGCCCTTTCTACCATGGACAGAGGTGGCAGAGCTCCAAGGGTCCCCAGAGCTGTCCCTACCCACTGTAGTATGAGCTGCGAGTGGGAGGGCCAGAAGGATATTTGGTGGGGGGGACATGAGTCCTACTCACTGGCCCTGCAACTGCCCCCTCCCCAACTCACGTTAGGTAGTAGGGATGTTCCAGACCAGGGCCGTGCAGTGGGGTGCAGGGGGGTGGGAGAGGAAGAGGAAAGGGAACATGAATACCATCGGTTGGCTAGAGCCGCCGACCTGAGGCTCACACGGGGAGCAGGGAATCACACAGGCACAGGGCAGGTTCGAGCCTGACGTCCACCAGGTTAGGGAATCAGATAAAGAGTCTCGCTGTCTTTTCCACCAGCAGCGTGTTTCGTGGGGTGTCTTTGTGTTCTGGCTCCTTCGGGGCTTAGGGATTCTGCTGGCGCCACCTCTCCTCCCTTGCAGAGTAACAGTGGATGGACTTGCTCTCTCCTAGTTAAAACTGTAGCAAAGCCCATAACATGAAATGAAGTATCCTTTAGGCAAAGTAGACAATTTCTTTGAAGGTCCATTCAGCTTCTGTCAGATCAAATGGAATGAAACCCCAGACTTTTGAAACATTTAATGTTTTTAGAATTCAAACCTATTTTGAAATACTAATAAAATGAGTCTTTTTAAAGACCCCAAGGAGACCACAGAGGCTGTTTGCTCCAGTGGGTGGACAAGGGTGGGGCGCAGAGGAAAAGAGCTTTGGACAGTGTGGGCTGTCCTGCAGCAGTGCCCTGGACACGGGGTCCCGGGGCCTTCCCTCGCTTGCCTGTGTGGGCAGCTCTGAGTCCTGCTGGACCTTCAGGCCTTGGCGAAGTGAAGGCATCTCTGGGTCAGCTCTAGGCAACTGTGTTTGAGCAGAGACCTATGATGGGGGAGTGTGAGCTACACGGTGTCTGTGAAGAGCCTGTGGTTTGGGGTGGTTGCTTTGGGACCCACAGGGCAGAGTGAGCCTGGGAAGGATGGCAGGGAGTGTTCATCCTAGAGAGCTGGTTTGTGACAGCCCAACAGTCCAGTCCCCTGCTCCTTTGATGGGTTGGACCTGGATCTGCCAGGGTGCCATCAAGAAAGCATAGCCCCTATGCGTGCTGTGGAATAAGGGTGTCTTACAGGACCCAGGACTCACACACCTGGGGGAGAAGCTGGGGAAGCGAAGGCATAAAGGGGACAGTGGAGAATTCAAGCAGGCCTGTTAAACTGCTGGCAAGGGTGGGCAAGTCAGAGCTCCCAAGGAAATTGGGAGGTTGGGCATGCCCAGCTGCCAGAGGGAGACCAAGAAGGGACACTGGTGGGGGAGGCTACAGGAAGTGGTTGCCTCTGTCTGTTCAGCCTCTGGGCAGTAGATGTCTGGGTGGCCTGGGGCTGCTGGGTCAGGGAAAGAGCCAGGTGCAGAGAAAAGGAGAGCAGGGACCCTAGACCCCCTGTCCCTCTGCACCTGGCCACCAGAGACTCCTGCTGCTCCGGTCCTGCCTCCAGGCTTCAGGCCAGTGCCCGTTTTTGGCTAATACTCCCCCTCGCATGTGAGGAAGGGGATCCCAGGAGAGCAGTTCGTAACTTCACCAAACTGAGTGCAGAACAACACAGCGCAGTTCCACAGCCCTTGCTGCGAGGGGGCTGGGCCCGGCACCCCCCACCGCAATCCCCGTGAGCCAAGTGGCCTTCCTGCTTCTCCTGGGGAGACCTAGATTGCCAAAGAGCATTTTGTCTCACCTCGGTGTCCTTACAAAATGGGCAGAGCAGACGGTAAGACCTTGGTCTCCCAGAAGCTCTCCCAGACCTTCACACTGTCCACTGCTCCCAAAGCCCCTGGGGGCTCCTCTGCAGATTTGAGGCAAGAGTGACAGGTGGTTTCCTCCTTGGATCTCTTCTGCTGTAGAGTATCTGGGCCATATAGGTGCTCCTGAGATGATCACAGTGAAAGTGACCATGACCGCAGTGTAGCCCCCAAAGACTCCGAAGGTCTAAAAAGTGGGTCTTCCGACCACAAGCCCAACTAGAGAAAGAACTGTGCATGGTGCCGTGGGCTGAGCGGTTTCCAACCTCATTCACTCACAAAAGACAGAACCAGCTGCAGAGTGCTTGTGTGTGTGCCGGGCAGGGGGGTGGAGGGTGGGAGGTGGGTGGGGGAGGGCCTTGTGCATATTATAGGCAGTCTCAGGGGAGTGGGGAACAGGCATTTGCTGTAAAGTTCAGCCTTCAGGCCTTGACGTTAGTGTGTTACACTGGTGAGGTCAACCGTCCACCCCTTGCTTTGATCCAGCCAGAGGCCCCCAGATTGTTCCTTACACAAGACCTGATTTATGGCATCCAGGTCTCAAGTGCTCACAGGACTCAACCTGAGCAGGGTGGGGGAAAGGGGAAGGGCTCAGCCTTGCCTCGCTGTCCACAGCATGGTGTGGCTTCTGTAATGTGTCCCCTCTGAGACACCTGATCTCTGAATTCTGTCATGAATTTGCAACATTTGCTTGATTCATGACAATGATGTTAACTCATTCACTGAAATAGTAACTGCTTTGCTGTCACCCTTGGTGGAAGCCTGTGCCCAGGTGTGGCCACTTCTGGCCATGACACCTGCTTCCTGGAATGGAGAAAACGGCTGGAGGAAAGGATAGGACCAGATACTTAGGGGCAGTCACAGGACACGCAGGACACAGACCCATGTCCCCTCCCTTCCCTACTGCTGCACAGTACGGGGGCAGCTGTGTCCCAGAAGAGCAATTTTCATCCCCACTTCCTGTTCCTGGCAGTCATCTCGGTGATTTCCTTGCTGTCTGCATTTGTGGAGCCTTAGCCCCAAAGGGCACTGCACACGGGGCGCACAGAGGACATGGCTGGCTGGTCACCCTTGGAGGTCATCATGTGGTCCCTAGTCCATCTGCCTTGGCACCCAGGGTGCTGCCTCTGCCTCTCAGAAACCAGCAGTTACCCGAGGCAACTTCTCTTTCTGTATTATCGGCCAAGGCCAGGGCTGTGCCTGATTAACTTGTGGTATAATCAGGTTCGTCTTTCTTTACGGAGGGGGCCTGTGGCATAAGGACTGATTGTGCAGGCTCTGGAGAGCCAGACACAGGTTTGCTCTGACTTACTTGGTGGTCGTCGACAGCACATTCACATATTCATTCGTTTACGTCTGATGAACATCAGGCATTTTCTTGGAGGAAAAAGCAGCAAACCATGGAAACCTAGTGTCAGCCCTCAAGGAGTGACAGGCAGTTGCTGAGACCAGCAGTTACTGAGTCACATGGTGAGCGTATGCCAGGGGACTGAAGGACTGAGAGGCTGAGTGGAGAAAAAGCTCCCCTTGGAGGAAGCCTGAGCTGAAGGGACTCGAGGGTGTGACGCTGTGCTGGCAGGGGAAATGGCCCCGGCACAGGTCCATGGCCTCAATGTGGCTGAGCAGGAAGAAAGGGGAGTGGATGTGCGGAGGCAGAGGCCCTGTGACCTGGCCATTAAACCCGTAAACCACAGGAGTGTTAACATGTGTCATGATCTAGTGACATGCTAAAGTTTGTCTCAGAAAAATCCCTCTGTGCACTCCATGGAGAACACACTAGAGAGGGGCGGGTCTGGAGTGAGGCAGCCCCATTTGTATGCTGCCGAAGGGGTCCCTGGGCACCAGCCAAGGACAGAAGCCACCCGGGGAGATGGCCAGAAGAGGTCCAGAAGGGAGAGTGGGCAGAGCTGCGGGTGCAGGGATAGACGTACAGGTGGGAGGCTGGGAGAGGGGAGGGGGAAGAAAAGGGAGCCGCCATAAGCGCAGACACCGTGCTTGGGGTGCCCGGGGGGCCTGGGTGCTGCAAGGGGCTGCATTCACCCTCATTTCCTAGTTTCTCTCTTTCTCTCGGGGGATTCTAGCTTCCACAGGGCCCAGGGGCCCACTTGGGGTCTGGGGTCTTGGAACAACCGGAAGCCCACCCCAGCTCTGAGAGTTTGCCCTGAGCAGTCTGCTTTGTCTCTCCAAGGAGAGGCGGATGGAGCAGCACAAGGCGGATTTCCATATTGCCTGCCAGGGACAGAACACCTGGACAGCAAGCCCCCGCAGATGGTTCGGGAGTGACCTTTCCTGGAATTAAGCTTTGGACGCCCTAGGAAGGGATAGCATGATTACAAGGTAATTTGGGGAGCCAAATGTGAGTGGGGCGCACATCCTGCGTGACTGGGTTTATAGAAAGCACAGACAGGCACAGGGAATCGCTGCGGGGAGCCAAGAGAGTGAGTCCCAGGGAGTCACTGGATGGGACCCAGTGAGAAGGGAAGAGGGTGCGAGGGGTTCTGGGGCTCTGAACATTGTACTTCCTCCACTGGTGCTGGTTCTGCACATGTGGTCAGTCTATGGAAGTTCATAGGGTCATACTTTCCCATATATATGTATATATATGTGTGTACACACACACACACACACACACTACTTTAATATAAATTTTATTTTCACAAGGGGCAGTGGGAGTTTCCTCAGAAAGTTTCACCTGTGTTCTGCAGGTGTGTAGCCAGGAGAACTGTCCCAAGCAAAGAAGATGCATGATTCATGTGGGTCTGTGAACACAGCACAGCCCTAAAACCTGTGTCACCTAGATAGAGGCTCAGCCAAGGTGGCCTTCTCTGGAGAGGGACACAGCCCCAGCCCCACTCCCCTCCCCCTGCCTGCCAGGGAATTCCAGGCTGGAGAAGCCGTTGTTGACTTAGGATCTGGAAGTTACAGTTTCAAGCCTCACAAAAAGCAGTTCAAGCAGAGCTGTTGCCGATTTCCAAACAGGCAAAAGAAGTTATCGTCTTCCTAAAACAACGGGATTCCAGGCAAGTCCTCCTCTCCTAACCGTGAGGGGTTTCCAGCTAGCCATGGTTGAGACTCTGTTTAATGACAATTTAGAAATAGGGTTAAAGAGGGAAGAAGTAGGTAACCTTCTGGGAAGGATTCGCCCTTCTAGGGGCTGTTAAGGACACTTGTAATTCATGAGAGGAGGTCAACATACCAGCTTTAGCAGGAGTTTGGAAGAAGGTGTTTCCAGCCCTCACGGACGACTGTGAGGGGTTCAGGGCTTCAGTGGAGGAAGTCGTTGCAGTTGTGCTGGAAATAGCAAGGGAACCAGAGATAGAAATGGAGCCTGCAGGTGGGACAGAATTGCTGCCATCTCATCATCTAACCGTGTGGATAAACAGTTGCTTCCTATGGATGATCAAAGAAAGTGGCTTGTTAGATGGATTCCACTGCTGGTGAAGATGCTGTGAGCACTGTAGAAATGACAACAAAGGATTTAAAATATTTTATAAACTTAGTTAATAAAGCAACGGCAGCGTTCGAGAGGACTAACTCCAATTTGGAAAGAAATTCTGCTGGGGGGTAAAGTTCTATCAAACAGAATGGCATGCTACAGAGAAATCTATCACAAAAGGAAGAATCAATTGACGTGGCAAACTTCATTGTTGTCTCACTTTAAGAAATGACCACAGCCACCCCAACCTCCAGCAGCCGCCACCCTGCTCGGTCAGGAGCCATCAACATCGGGGCAAGACCCTCCCCCAGCAAAAAGATTATGGCTTCCTGAAGGCTCAGATGATCTTTATCGTTTTTTAGAAATAAAGTGTTTTAAAACTGAGATACATTCATTGTTTTTCAGGTACTTACGAGACTGCAGTACAGTATGAACATGACTTCCCATGAATGACAAATGTCTGCAAAGGCATGTGGAAGGGTGAATGTATGTACGGGAAATCAGAAAGTATGCTTTATGAAGATGATCTGAAGCCAAAATATGCCCATGACTGAAGACATAGTGTGTCATATTTATCAACACCAACAGGGGGCACATTTCTGAGACCACCTGCGCAGTGTGCCTGGCCATTGACAGGGCGGCGGGGAGGGGAGACGGTGCAGTGACACTGCTGCCCAGGTGCCTGGGAGCAGGCTGGGCAGGAAGGGGCAGCAGGGCACAGGCAGGGTCACCGTGAGGCTGGTCCCTTCCAGGAAGAGCGACCCACACTCATGTACCCCTTGGGGCCCGTCTCACTAAGGGCGGCCACACTCTCTGACCCCTCTGACAGCCCAGGTCCTGGACTTGCCTCTCGTTAATGACAAAACCCACGCCCCGTCCTGGGCGAGCAGGCAGGTTCATGGACTCTCCGGTGGGTGTGTGATGTCACCGCGCATTTGCCTGTTGTTGTCTTTAATTGGGAAAATCAACTCCTTCTCGGGGACTCCTCAGCAGGCAGGATTTCTGGGGGCTTTACTGGTAGGGGACAAGTCCACACCCAGTGGGACCTAAGCCAGACAGAGAAAGTGCTGATGTCAGGGTGATCACTGTCCCTTCTCTCCCCGGCACTAGTCGAGATATAGTGCGGGACTGAGTAGGTGGCACCACTGAGAGAGGGCTGTGCGGTGACAGGCTGTTCTGAATATTTTACACTGTCTTCCTCCTCCCTGGCAGCCCCACAGTGTGACCATAAGAGTCAAATATTCACTTGTCGGAAGCCATTGCAGGTGGAGGACAAACCCAGACCCAAGCATCAGCCCTTGGTACTTGTGATTGCTTTGTTGTGCTGGCTTTTGTCATCCTGGGTGACTGAGTGCACGTCCTCATCTTGTACTGAAGCGTCTGCTGTTGTCATCGTTTCTTGTGATTAATCCATCTAAAGGCCCTTTTGAACATTCCTTAGTTTCTATACCTTTTAGAATTTGTAGATTTGGCAAAAGAATAAACTATGATTAGTTCAGATCAGAAAAGTCAAGGCCCTAAGAAGCAAAGTGACTTAGCTAAAGTCAAACGGCGGGTCAGAGTCAGTGTGGGACTCAAGCGGCCTCCTCTGGTGCCGTGGCTGTCCCACGGCTGTGATTCTCCTGCTCTGCCCTCAGTGTGGCTGCTAAGTCCTTCCCTCTACAGATGAGACACAGCCTGGAGTTCTGCAGCCACAGTGAAGGCGGCTTCCCCAGCGATGAAATGGCTCACGCACCTGCCAAGTGCAGAGAGTAGTGGGAGGGGCCTTGAGCCCTGCACCCGCCACGGCCCTCACTGGAGAACGACACACCTATAGCTGAGAAGGGCTGACCTGCACTCCTGATGTGTGCAGTAGGACAGGGATGAACCCCATTTTCTCCTTCATTCTGTAGCTCTTCTGGGAGGTGTTAGCAAAAGCCCCACTCTGACTTGGGCGGGAAGGAGAGAGTGTGGCCCCAGGTGCACATCTGCACTGCAGGGTGAGTCCTGCCCGGTCAGCTCATTCTTCCAACACGTGTTTATCAGGCCTGTGAATTATCAAGAATGATGCTGTGCATTAGAGGATATGAAATGACACGATGGCCAGACTTGTCCCAATGGGACAGCACATGTATTCATTTCTCTACACAACAACTATAACCAGATGTCTTATGGGCACCTCAGCATGTCCAATCTTCTGTACAAAGTTTGTATGGAGCTAGGGATGTGGGACAAAATAAGTCTGCTATGTGGTGTAGATGGGACGCAGGGCAGGACTGGGCACAGGGTTTGCAAGTAGGATGATGGGGGCATGAGGAGGTCCACAGTGCCCTGGAGAGAGAAGGTCTCTGAGGACAAACAGGCAGGGACACTGAGGGGGGGTTGCAGATGGACGCTGGGTTTATAACGGGATGGAGGACCCTCTGAGGGAGGGCTGCAGATGGACGGTGGGGGGCGGGGAGGTAGGGCCCTCAAGTCAGACCTCCTCATCTTCAGGGGGAAGGCAAAGTCATGAAAGGACGGGCACCTGCTGCACAAGGAGGTGGGGAGGGAGGCAAGAGCACGTGAGAAGAGGCCCAAAGGGTGAACAAGAACCGAGAGAGGTCGCAGGCTGAGCATCCAGAAGGTCAGCATCTGAGGACAGCAGCAGCCCCGCTCCACATCCCAGCTATAAGCCACTCGGGGACCGCGCAGGAGAAAGGTCCTTACGGACAGCCCCAGTCTGAAGGGGAAGGCAGAGAAAGGGCACGGAAAGACGTGCTGCGGCCCCAGGCAGTGTGTGGGTGAGAAGGATAAGAACTGGGGTCGGCCTTTAGAGAAGGGAAGGGGAGTTGGGTCCCAAGCAGGGACATTTCATTCCTAGCTGTGGCAAATGTATCCATGATGCAGATGGCTTTGCCCACGCTGCCCCCTGTGGTTGGAGCCATGGTGCACTTGTAGTGAGGGGACACCCACAGAACCCTGGGGCCCGCCCCCTGGCCAAAGTGTACCCAAACACAGGTAGACTGAGCTGGCCCCAGTGCGTGTGGTACAAAATGTTTCTGTTTTGCTAACAGCACAGGTCACTGACCACAGCTGCTTGTGCCTGTGCTGGCTCCAGTATGCTCACAGCACCTGTTCCTTTTCTTTATTATTTTACTGCCAGAGTGTAAAAGACTTCGGTATTCACATGGTATTCCTGTTTGAGATTGAAGGTCACTTTCTGACTGCTGATAAGTGGTGGGTATGAAGAAACATTTCCAAAATGGGTGTTGAGAGAGGGGGAAATGTCTCTGGCGCGTCTCCTATGAAAACTGATACGAGTGTCATGCTGGTACCCTACATCTTGAGGTGGCGGGGACTGGCCATTGCTCCGGACTGAGGTGGCCTGGAGGCCCTGCTGACAGATGGACTTTTGGCTGGCGATGGATACACAGAGCCCCTCCTCCCACCCTGGAGCTCCTGTCTGCAGATGGAAATGCACACTGGCTTGCTCTTAGGCTTCTACCTGGCACGTGTTCTCCTCCAGTAACTGGGCCCCAGCAGGGTGCCGCCTGGACACCCACCAGGAGGGCCAGTAGCCCTGCTCAATGTCCTCAATGTCCTCAATGGCTGTTCTAATAACTCAAATGCCTGTTGCTCTTCTGCTCCAATGACCAGATCCTTTGAACACTGGCATTTGGGGGAAGCCCTGGTTCCCTGAGCGTACAGGAAACAAGGCTGATTTGAAGGGAGGGAAGGCGAGGGAGAGGGCAGGAAAGTGGTGGGGACACAAGGCTGGCCACGGAAGCTTATTTCCATAAGGTATCTTGGGAATGTCACTGTCCAAACTCCAGACTTGAAGGTCTCATCACCATGTCCTCTGTGGTTGAGATTGTATTTTAGGACACACAACCTGAGACCTGATTCTGCCAGCCCGCCTGTCATGGAGCCCCTTCCTGCCCATCCCTCCCAGGGCTCAGGCCACTCCGTGAGTATCCTGGCCCTCCTGCCCTGTGGCCTCAGGGCCCCACTGGAGAGCGAGTCCTTCCTTCTTCCTTAGGGTGTGGGGGAGGGTGATTTTCCATCCTCTTCCTCTGTCGGTGACATAAATATGGACTGTGATAGTCACACCTGGCAGGACGCCATATGCTTTGAGGTTGGCAACTCAACACCATGGCAGACGATTCCTTGTCGGAGGCGAGACCTCCCAGTCCAGGTGCAATGTGCATGTCTGGTCAGACGGTGACCCCGCTTTCAAAGCCTGCTTCTAGCCTGAAGGAGCGGTTACAATCAACAGAGAAAGCTTTACAAGGGCTCCTTTCTTTGGTTTTGCTCCATCTCCTGTCCTTGGTGAAGATAGTTTGGGACTCTGGAGTGTGGAGCCGCCTCCCACTGCTTCACATTGGCAGCCCAAGGTTTGCAGAGGTTCCCTGCTGAGCACCCCTTGCTCGTGTGACTCTGCGGCTGGGAAGGGCCAGGGAGCTCAGGACAGAGTACCCAGCCGAGAGGACGTGAGAGCAGGTAGCAGGAAGCCAGAGAGTTCCGAGAAACGGGACCGTTGAGTTCTGAGCTTAGACAGACCAGGCTTGCACCCAGCTCCTCTGAAACCCTGTTGTGGGGTTCCCACCTCAGCCCCTGTTTCCAGGGGCGTCATCAGTTCTCAAGGACCTTCATGGAGGTGTCTGCCACTATCAGGAATGTGACAGAAACAGCGGGGCCGATACACAGCTATTCTCTGCGGGTGGAGTGTTCCTGACTCCAGGTCTGTATCCCGAGTGACTGAGGGCACAGTCTGTTCCACACTGGGGAGAACGTGAAGCAGATCTCTAGCATGTCTGAGAATTGTCCTGTTCTCAATTAATGACCTAGCACACGGTGGGGGGGGGGTGAAGGGGAGAGCAGAGAGGGAAGGAGGAGGGGGATGGGGAAAGGAAGAGCAGAGGTGGGAAGGAGCATGGGGGGGGGTCTCTGTGTGTGCCACACCTTTTGGGGGCAAGACACAACTGTAAGAGGGACTTTACCTAACAAATGCAATCAGTGTAACCTGGTTTCTTGTTCCCTCAATGAATCCCCAGTAATAAAAAAAAGAAAGAAAGAAAGAAAAGTGTCCTGTTCTGTTTCCCTGATTCTTGCTGTCTGGTGGCCTGATGCCACGGCGCCAGCTCTCCTCCTGGCAGGGTGACGCCTGCAGCAATGCGTGCCCTGGGAATAGGAGTTTGAGAAATAAGCACTCTTGCCATGTCCAGGCGTTAGAAGCTACACTCAGCTCACTGGCCTCTGAACCAGAGGCTCACT
>CAUYON010158330.1:0-13075 GCA_963573935.1 Arctocebus calabarensis | reverse complement strand
ACAGCAACCTCCAATTCCTGGGCTCAAGCGAGTCTCTTGCTTCCGCCTCCCAAGTAGCTGGGACTACAGGCGCCCGCCACAACGCCTGGCCATTTTTTGGTTGCAGCCACCATTGTTGTTTGGTGGGCCCGGGCTGGATTCGAACCCGCCAGCTCAGGTGTACGTGGCTGGCGCCTTAGCCTGCTGAGCCATAGGCGCCGAGCCCATACTTTATAGTCTTTTAATTCAGTATCTTGAAGTCTTTATTTCATAGCATTCAAAGGGATTTTATATATTATATGTTAGAAAAGATAACCTGCTGTTTAAAGATATATTCACATGTTAGCATGTATTGGTAACATGCTTTTGTTCAGATTGCCTTAAAAATACTCCACCCCTACTTTGCTTTAGGCTTTAGTTTTTCCTAGGCACCAGTTATTTCATTCAAAACTAATAACTGAAAAGAATTTCGCTTCTAATTTAACATCACCTTTAAGATGTTTTTGTTTGTTTGCCTCTTAGGAAAAAGTGCTGCAAAGGATATAAATTTGTTCTTGGACAATGTATTCCAGAAGGTATGTAATGTAAAAGATGATGTCATCTCTCTTTATTCACAGGTAATCAATAGACCTCTATATATATAGGTGCACTTGGAACGTAGGTGTGGCATCTGTGTCTGATTATTTGTTGGTATAATTCTATTTTTTGGCATTAAATTCTTATGCCAATTTCATTATGTGTAGCATGCTCCGTCTAAATTATTACGTGATGTGCACACATGCGGAGTCCTTCTTATACAGCATTTCAGGTTTTATGATTAATAAGCTGTAATTCCCAAAGCGGCATTTCATACACAATTAGGACACAGTCCTCCTCCCTGACCTCTCCACTTGCTCTCTCTACCTGCTCTTCACATGCTATCAGCCCTTTTGTGTCAACATCAGCAAACGCTATCTGAATGCTCAGCGCAGCTTTGAAGAGACAGCAATGTGAGACTTGGGTCCAGCCCTCAAGGGGTGTATGTTAAAATGGACAGGGGACGTGGATTGTATGGAATCAAATATATCTGGATTTTAATCATGTGTCCACGTCCTACTAGCTATGACCTTGGGAAAGTTAACTTTCTCAACCTTAGGTCTTAGGGGCAAGCATTCGTACTTGGGACACATGGCTGCTTTAAGAATTTGCCACATGTTCAAGTACTTAAAAAGTGACTGGTTCTTCTTAAGTGCTTGATAAATGGTGGCTGTTGTGATTGCTGCTGCTGTTAATAATAACTGCAGTACATGCAATAGGGACAGTCAGTGAAGTGAGCGTTCAGAGGGGACATGCAGTCAGAGGACCAGGGCAGTCAGAGGGGGTCTCAGAAATGGGGGCAGACTGGAGCCCAGATTGTCAAGAAAGGCTGCCCAGGACTCTCACAAGTACAAGGAAGGCGTGCTGCAGAGAAAGCACCAAGGACTACTTGGAGATCATGGCCTTGGTTTGCTCAGGGCTACTATGGCATGGGGAGGGATGGGTGGAAAATGCAAAATTATTTTCTTCACTGTTGTCTAATTAGCCAAGTCTCTGCAGAAGATCTGGAGCCCAGCCAAGCTTATTTGATTGCATTATCACACAGAGCATAGTTTGGGGGATTTTTTTACTCAGTTAGCAATAGATGAGGCCCTCCTGTTTATTGCTCTGTTCCATAAAAGGGTGGGAGAGTTCACTGAAGCATGGCTGTGACCTTTGAGAAAGCTGCCATCAGCAGCTCCACTTCACACATGATGGTTGATGTGGCCTTGGGTCTCTCTAAGTCAAATTTTTCTGTGCCAACCAGTTCCATTGGTTAGTGCATGATGGAAACAACCACAAAAGTCAAAATAATTGCATTCCTTTGCAGGGCAGCTTTTCCCAATCACTAGCTGCATCCTTTATATTGCAGTTGGCAGATACCAAAGAAAATCAAGTTTAGGTCAGTCAATTTAAGATCCTAATTAAAGGCCTTATCTGACTTAATTAAAAGCACATTACATGGATGCCACATACTTAGTTTCTTCAAATGTTAGGTATTGTGGTTTCAAATGTCTAGGCCTAAAGCTAGTCTCCCTTACCCTAAGGTGAGACTAGAGCAGCTATAATTAATATGACCCAGACCTGAGTATCTTCAGGAAATGTCACAAATGCTGGACGTTGCTTTGCCAATAACTCACTCTCTGTTTAATGGCTTTTCACTAGAACACTTTTTAGAGGTAATTTGTTTTAATCTTGTGGGAACAAGTCAGTGTTTTTTTTCTTTTACTGAAGATATCTTCAGTTATAAAAGGTTTCTATCACCTTAGACTACAAAGTACACATGCAGGATTTTAGAAAAAATTGCGTACATGTGTTAGCATTCTCCAAAGAAACAGAACCAATAGTACCAATAGTGTGGGTGTTTGGACAAAGAGCGAGGGAGTGAGAGAGGAATTCAGTGGGACTGAGTGAGAGACTGAGATTTTTTTTAAGGCATTGACTCATAAGATTGTGGAGATGAAAATCCAAAATCTTTAAGGTAGGCCACAGGCTAGAGACCCAGGGAAGAGCTGCAATTTGAGTCTCTAAGCCTTAGTGGGAGTTAGGTTTTTTTCCCTAAAATTAAGGTCTTCACCTGATTGGATGAGGCTCACCCACATTATGAGCAGTCATCTGCTTTACTCAAGGTCTACTGATTTAAATATTAATCTCATTTTTAAAATACCTTTATAGAAATATCTAGAATGTTTTACCAAACATCTAGGCTTTTATCTAGTCAAGTTGTCACATAAAATTAATCATCACAAATCTGTACCTTGTTAATTGGGCATATATGTCTCCTTAAACTACACTTAACATCCAAATAAAGACAATAACAAGGTCATACATCCACCTAACATTATACAAGAATCCTGGATGAAAATGCACAACTAACCCAAGGATACAAAGGCCTTGACATACTGTAATTCAAAATCTATGATATAAAGTTCACAATACTTAAATACTATAATATAAAGTTGATGCTCTTTATGACACACGATAATGGGATAAGTGGGAAGAAAACCAAGATTTGCACACGCATACACATATATTCATTAAAAAGTACTCATGACAATTACGGTGCCTTTTTTTTTTTTCTGTAACTGGTCACATGGTCGCAGCTGGTATTTATAACTACCACCATCCTACTAACCCTTTCTGTATTTCCTTTGCCCTCAGCAAGCATCTCACCTGGTTCTGGTTGATTCTTTCCCTGGTAAAGTGACGCAAACCTTCATTCCTGAGGAATTTGAGACTTTACTTCTACTTAAACTGGGTCATTGAGGTTTTCTGTGACTTTAATCACAGAGCTTGATGATGCTAAGGGACCTCCTCTAAGGTGTTTCCTGTATTCTAGAAATACTCCTCTTTACCTCCACTGTGGAAGTGCCGTACAGTTTCCCATGGCAGTCAGGCTTAATCCTCCCAGCCAAAACAGTAACTCCTTTTTTTGCTGTTTGGGGCAGAGGCATGAGGATCCCTAAGTGTAGGTGGCATTTTAACTTTTAGTTCACTGGAATAGTTTCTCTTTTTGAGAAGCATTTTCCCCTTTGGCACTAAGAACATTAGGCCAGCAGAGTACAAAGCCGTGGAAACAGGAAGCAGAAATTTTGCCAGTGGATCACTAGAGGTACCAGTGGTGCCACATCCATTTCTACCCCTGGATTCCTGGACCTGCGAGTCCTGCTTATGGGAGAACCACATCATATATTGGACACTGATTCAGAACTTATACCTCTTCCTGTGAACTGTGTCTAGGATTAACTGTCAGGGTACAATGGCCTAGCCAAGGTGATACACAATATTGTCAGAGATGGGAAAAAACCCCAAGAGTTTACAAATAAATACACTAAGTAATGAGTGGAAGCAGCAGTTTTTATAATGTTGCTGCCTCCTATTCACTGCTTTAAGTCAGGGCTCAGTGAACTATGGGCTGTGGGCTGAGTCCGGCTCTCACCTGATTCTGTAAGTTTGATTTTAACGCAGCCAGACCTACGCACTTCAGTATTGTCTGTGGCTTCTTTGCACTATGGCAGAGGACTTGGATAGTTGCAGTAGGCATCTGCAAGACCAGAATGTTATCTGGCCTCTTTACAGAAAAATTTGCTGACCCCTGGGGTGATATCTTGACTGGCCAGGTGATAGGATGATCTGACTTGTTTTAATTCAGCAATTATTAGTTGAGCATAAACTATGGGAAGGGAGCAGTGCTGGTGACTCCAGGGTCGCAGTCCCTGCAGGGTGGCCAAACAGTCAGAACTAGCAGCAGAGGAGCAAGGAAAGCTTTCACTGTGTGCTGGACACTGTGCTTGCTGCGCCATTCAGCCTGATCTTCACAAAAGCAACAAGAAATGAGTGTTACTGTAATCTTTATTTTACCAGTGAGGAAATGGAGGTTTAAACAATCCAAGAACACAGAGAGTGGCAGACTTGGCCCCAGAACTCTGCTACACAGCTAGGGGCTTCCTAGAATAGGGCATGGCACAGAGCAGGCACTTGATAAATACAGCAGAGCATGTGAGTAAAAGAGATGTAGAGTCCTGTGAGTGTTGACAAGATAGACAAATTGAACTCTGTTGAGACGGAGAAAAGCGTCTTGAAGGATGGCATTTACCTCAGCACTTGTTAAACTGCACAGAATATGAGCACGTGTAAACTCCAAAGAGTAAGAGTGGAGCAGTGAGTTGCAATGTCATGAGGTAAAAACAGAATAAAATCATAGAGGTAAGAAGGCATGGATACAACAAAGGACGAAGTAAAAGAGAGTTTATTCTTGCTATCGTGTAAGGAGCTCATAGCTAAGTCTTAAGGTTAGAAAAGTCTTAAGAGATACAATACAGACCTCAAAGGCAAGAGTGATCTGTTTAATGTTGATTAGGATACAGTTTAAAGGTGACATACACAGAGCTCTACTTCAGGAAGGTTCACCTGGCAGAATGAATTTAAGGAGTAAGAACCTTGGGATGAAGATCCTGTTTCATTTCTAAAGATCTGAGTTAGAATGGTGCCAAGTGAAATAGGCCAGAGAGTATAGAAAGGAATTATGAAAATAAAAGCTGCATAACTGAAAGCTGATAGGCTCTGGGAAACAAGCATCAAAAAAGGACTATAAGTCAATTTATTAACCTTGCCGCCTATAGAAACTACACAAAACAGCGGGGAAAGAGATTCATAAAAGACATAAACCCACAAGGACAAAGAACAGAGAAGAGAAGATAATAGCAACAAATTTTGGAAGCTGGAGGACAGACGGGAGGTTGCAAATAGCTTAGCAGAGTGGAAGAGGTAAATCTTTAGGTAGCATCAGGAAAAACTAAGGAGTAGCCCAGTTTATGCCAAAACAAGTAATCAGTAAAACTAAAAATAAACTGGAAGTATGGATGAAAGTGATGTCAAAAACAGAAGGATTGACTAAAAATATATATAATGTCTCCTCCACACAGAATATTGCCTCTTCCACAACCAGGCAGAAGACTGAAGGTATATTTTCTGAGAGAGGAAATGAGAAGCTTTTGAGACTGGGAGAGAGCCAATATGAAAATTAGGACTGAATACTGAAAGTGGAAGGATTCTGTAATGCTTACACATTGAATATTGACTTTACTCTCATGCAAGGACTTGGTCATTCTAAACAACTGATGAAACTGATGAAAAAGGTCTTAAGGAAAATGTCATTGGAATGGTACCAGTCAAGTCTCCTGCACTGAAGTCTAGAGTTTATAAAATCTACCATATGCAAAGAGCTTCTCTATTTAGCTGTGTTTACTATTCAACAAGTAAACTGGAGTTGATATCCAAGTATCACCAGACATTAAAGGGAAGTCTTCAGAGAGAACATACAGGGAACAGGATGCTTAGAGAAAACACAAACTACACAGAAGAAAACTTCAAGATAAGTACCATCTTATACCTCAGAGAGATTATAAAGATGATACAGTATCTATGAAACAAAAATATGGTGTCAAAAAATGGAACATTAAAAGAAGAAATAGAGAATTCTTTGGAATTAAAAACATGACAACAAGACGAAAACAGTAGAAGGATTTGGAAGATGAGATTGAGTAAATTTTCCAGGAAATAGTGCAAAAAATCAAAGAAATTAAAAATGAGACTATTAGAGGAATATTCCAGGAAATGTAGCATCCAAATAATTAAGGGTTCCACACAGAGGGAACAAAGATGAAGTCATTAAAGATATAATCCAAGAAAATTCTCCAGAATTGAAAAATAGGAATTTTAGATTAAAAAGTTTTACCAAAGATTAAAATAGTCCCACGGGAAGGCACCATTGTGAAATGTTAGCACACTGGGGATAAAGTCCTAAAATTTTTCAGAGAGGAAAAATGAGTCATACAAGAATTAGAATCTCAGAGGACTTGTTTATAGCAACATTGAAAGCTAGAAGACAGTGTAGCGTGACTTCAGAAATCTGAGTCTGAGTCAAACTTTTCCAACCTAGAATTATATATGCAAACTATTAGCAATCATTAAGTGTTAACAAAAGATATTTTTATACATGAATGATCTTAAAACTTTCCCATCTGTTGCGACCCTTCTCAGGAAGCCATAAGAGGACAATGTTCCACTGACATGAGAGAGTAAACAATGAGAGAGGGAGACATGGGATCCAGGAGAAAGAGGAAGTAGATGGGAGTCCCAGTGATGGTGGTTGATGGACATTCCAAGAAGTAGACCTACAGAGTCCTCTGGGAGAAACTTTCTCAAGATTAAATTGCTAAAATGTAGGCCGGGCATAGTGGCTCACTCCTGTAACCCTAGCACTCTGGGAGGCCAAGGCAGGTGGCTTGCCGGAGTTCCAGAGTTCAAGACCAGCCTGAGTAAGAGCAAAACCCTGTCTATAAAAATAGCTGGGCATTGTGGCAGGCACCTGTAGTCTCAGCTACTTGGAAGCTGAGGCAAGGGACTCACTTGAGCCCAAGAGTTTGAGGTTGCTGTGAGCTAAGACACCGTGGCACTCTACCATGGTGAACAGGTGACCAGAAGAGACTCTGTCTCAAAAAAGAAAAAAATTATAAAATGTCTAATGTGTTAGGGATTTTAAAGAGATTTGCGAAACTGGAGGAGTTTCTAGGATGAATAATCGATTTCATCAGCCTGCAGTTGTCTCTGAAATGGGATAAAATGAGGCTGATTCTGAAGTGTTGGAAAGCTGGATTTGCTGCCATTACCAAAACAATCCACTGCTTATGCAGTAGAGGAGGGAGGCTGGGATGAGTCCGTCATGTGCAGGAAGAGCAACAGAACAAGGCATGTCCTGTCTTACTCTGCCAGGGTCTGTCTCTCTCCCCGCCCTCACCTGTTACTAGAAGTATCCATAGATTAGCAAATGGCAAAGGAGAAATGTGGTCTCTAGAGTCCAAATCTCAAAGTAGCTCATGGGTAGCATTTAAAGCTAAAATACAAAACTCAATAACTGGTATCATAAAATTATATAAGACAGTTCTTTCAATTCTAAGGAAAAAGGTCTTCAAGCAAGGATAAGTAACCCAAGTATACTCAGGGAAGAATAGCTTTTATATTGTTGTTATGGTACAAATGCTAAATGTCATGGAACCAAAATTTCAACATTACATTGGCCAGATGGAGAGAATAGGAAACGTGGATGTGGTTGGCAGGTGAGGGGCAGTGAAAAGTGACACACAGCTCTTCTGTTGCTCCAAGTTAGTAGAAAAGACTCTCCTAGAAGACTTAGAAGTGGTATTACAGGAAGCAGGAATGGTGGGGCGCAGGGGACAGCTGTGTTTTGGGACAAGCCCTGTTGGGCACCACAATCATCCACAAGTACGTTTGGCAGCCTCTCAGCTTGTTTCCTCCCCTCTCCAGCTGTGCTGAGCAGTGGTGACAGCTGACAGGGAAGCTCATAGCCAGTCACTCTGAGATCGTGCTCTTGGGTAAATGGAGCACAGAACATTAATTGCCTAGAGGTGATGCTTATTCAAGGAAAGCATATTTAGCCAGAAACAAGTTGTAGGGTTGGTCATAATACCATGCAGGCAAAGAAAGCCTGGAATCACAGTTGTGGGAAAGAGATCATCAGGAGAATGGCAGGATGCTGGTCACACCAACCCAGCCAGCATCGGAGGCTGACAGCCATCCATTCACCATGACAGGTGGTGGAGCAGAGCCAGTCTCACTCTGTCCAAGGACAGTTTATCTGTCAGCACCTGTGGAAGATAATGCAGTGATTAACGAGATGCTGGGTCTGGTCTGGGAGTCAGTGTCAAGCCTGAACTAACCTAGAGCCAAGGTCCCTTTGGAGACTCATTAAATATCAGTTTGTAAGAGTGGAGAGGAACAGATGCCCTAATTTATCAGCAGCAGAGTGTCCATCCCTGTGTGTGCAGGCTGAGGGCTAAAAAGAGATCTCTAGCTGTTGAACATCCCCAACCCCTTCCCAGCATGTGGAATTGAGCCCCCCATATGCATACTCACAATACACACACGAGCTACAGCTCTCTACTAACTCACACGTGTTTCTGTTACAAAGCCTCCCTAGCGTTCATCCAAGCCCTCCTGACTTCTAGCCCGCCCTCCTATATTCTGACATCAATGCTCAATACCAGGGTTGGCCTTTCTTTAATGCGCTACTGGAAGGAATTGCCTCTCACTATAGTAGTCAGAGAAAAAGACAAAACAAGCCCTTGTGGAACTGCTGCAAAGCCTGGTCATCAAAAGCATCTTTGTTCTCTGAACAGTGACAAAAACCAAAGGACAATGAGGTGACCTAAAGGGAAAAAATCAGAAATGTTTTCTTTTATTGGCTGTGATGCTGCATGTTAAGTCACCCATTGCTGGTACTCTTAGCAGGCACCCCATAGCCTGAGTCAATGCTCCTCACATGTAGCTCTCCATGCTTCATACTTGCCCTTGAAGATAGGGTAGGTAGCCCAGAAAGCCTGGGCCAGAGCCCAGTTACCTCATCGCCTCCTATTGCTGATGTGAGCTCACACTTCTCTCTTTCAGACTATGACATTTGTGCCGAGGCTCCCTGTGAGCAGCAGTGCACAGATAACTTCGGCCGAGTGCTATGCACCTGTTACCCAGGATACCGATATGACCGCGAGCGACACCGGAGGCAGGAGAAGCCATACTGTCTGGGTGTGTGGGGATGCGCCTGTCTTCCAGCTCCTGAGGGTGGACCCTGTTCAGGTGGTTCTGTGCCCTGCTTTGCCTTCTGGTCAGCAGGACCAGCTCAGAGCCGCTGCTTTAGTTTAGCTTCCTCCCCTAAAATTCTAAGTCAGAGTTATGCTTGATACCTAGGGGTCACTAGCTGCCTTTCATCATGTGATACATATCAAACCATGTTAAACCCTGTATGGCGGTGAGATATAAGAGCAGGAGAGGGGGCTCATTACCAAGTGTGAACTAGATTACCCAAATGAAAGCGTCTGAAACACAACAAACATGCAGAAAGCAAAAAAGCAAGAAGATAATGATTGGAAAAGAAAGGAAGTGTCAGACTCCTGGACTGCAGCTGAGCAGAGGCAGCCCCCAGCCTGTTCCCTCATCCTCATGGACTGGGCTTTCCTGCCCTACCCTCCCTGAGGTTCTGCAGCAGGTTTATGGCTAAACCCAGAATCCTGTGTTTCAAAGTGTGGACTGTCTGTGGCTAAACCTGAGAACATCAGGGCTCCTTGCTTTTAAAAAAAAAAAAAAAGGTTCCTGGCCTCCCTTCCAGACCTAGTGAGTCACAATTCTCTGGATGGGTCTGGAATTGTCTATTTCTCCCAAATGCCTCAGGAACTGTTAGGCTTAAAAATCAACAGCAGCCAAGTCACTCCCAGGGGTAGGAGCAAGATGGCGGCCAAGTTACAGCTTCCTTGCCACTGGGCACAGTGAGTCTGGGGAGAGAATACTCCAGGCATCTCTGGCTGGTGGGATCTGCCCAGAAACATTCCTTTAGGGATCTGCCAGAAACATCCCTTTAGTTGACTTGTTTAGGGAGTCAACGATTGACTTTTGGACCCTATGAGGAGGACAAAAGCAGTGGAGAACTGGCAAGTGTTTGCATGTGTTCGTTTGGTCTAATCCGACAGCTGTACGTACAGCAGCAGTGAGATTGCAAACTGGAAAAGCCTTACCTGTGAGTTGTTTGGGGTTTTCATGGACTTGGCACTAAGTTGAACTACCTTGGGAGAACTTGGGCAAGAGAGCGGAGGACTTTAAGCATTGTCTAGGGCCCCAGACTGAGCTGCTGTGTTGAGATAATAGTGTTGAGCTGTGGGCCAGGTGGAGCCATTGTGGGAGAACTGCCCTAGCAAGCTCTGCCTTCAGGGTTGCAGAGCAAGGATCAGGCGGGAGCAAGTAATCTAGTGACTGAGCAGCCTAAAGGTGGGGACTGAGATACCTTACAGCCTTAGCCCTCAGGGGCATAGAGTGAGACTGGTTTGGGCACACCGGGTAAGTGGATAGCCACTTCAGGAATGATCCCAGTGACAAGTGCTTTCCTGGGAAAGCTTCTGCTTAGCCCAGGTTTGCAGTTTAAAGTGCCTAAAAGATGCAATAGAAAGTATCAACAACAGATTAGACCAAGCAGAAGAAAGAATCTCAGAGGTAGAGGACAAAGCCCTTGAGATAACTCAGATAGTTAAAGAGGCAGAAAAGAGAGAGAAAGCAGAATGTTCACTGACAGAATTATGGGACTTTATGAAATGTTCAAACATATGAGTTATAGGTATCCCAGAAGGGGAAGAAGAATGCCCCAGGGAAATGGAAGCCATACTATAAATAAAAATTTCCCAATTATCACCAAAGATTCTGACATACTCCTTTCAGAGGGATATCGGACCCCAGGTTACCTCAACTCTAACCGAGCTTCTCCAAGACACATTGTGATGAACCTGTCCAAAGTCAAAATAAAAGAAAAGATTCTTCAAGTTGCCAGGAGTAAGCACCAGTTGACCTACAGGGGCAAAGCCATCAGGGTGACTGCAGACTTCGCTAATGAAACTTTCCAAGCAAGAAGACAATAGTCATCTACCTTTAATCTACTTAATCCAAGAAATTTCCAGCCCAGAATTCTATATCCTGCTAAGCTAAGCTTCAAAATTGACAGAGAAATCAAATAATTTACTGATATAAATTTTCTCAAACATTGAGAAAATTCACCACAATAAGACCAGCTCTATAGGAAATACTTCAATCTGTTCTACACACTGACCATCACAATGGACTAACAGTAAAGTAAGAACTCAAAAATTAAAGGACAGAACCTAAGTTCCACACTGATACAAAAGATAAAACTAAGCAATAGACTCTCACCAAAATGAGATGAATAGAACACTATCACACTTATCAATTATCTCAATAAATGTTAATGGCTTGAATTCCCCACTGAAGAGGCATAGATTGGCTGACTGGATTAAAAAAAAAAAAGCCAGGGGGAGGAGCCAAGACGGCTATCTGTAGCCAGCTTTCCACAGAGGTTCCCATCCAAAAGGAGAGTTAAAGGACAGAAACTCAGCAAGAAAGCTGATAGTTTGGATCTGAGCCAAAAGAAAAGGTCAAAGAGCGCACATCAACCCTGCTGGGGCAACCTGAGACCCCGAGGACACAAACAAAAAGGTACAGAGCACATCAAGCAGACGGGCGTCCCCTCCCCCATGAGAGAGGTTTGCAGTATACTCCATACCTCCATACAAACAAGCGAGCAGAGTTCAGATGTCCTCCCACTCTACCCCATGGGAGAGACCCTCTAAAAACCAGACCACCTTCCCCTACTAAAGAGCCGTGGCGCTCTCCAGCCAGGCATAAAACTGTATATACTCTCTACCTGCAAGTTGGAGTTCCTGGTGTTCTCTACTCTCACCCCGAGGTCTGGAGGCCTGTCCCCCACAGAGTCCAGATTCTTGGAGATTTTCTCAAGGGGTGTAGACGGGCACAGACTGTTGCTGAACTGTGCTGGTTTTCCGGCTCCGGAGTGGTGAGAGGGGAGTGAGCCGAGAGGAGACCCGACTGGAGGAAGGTCTCTTGAGGCACAAAACAGCGGCCGGCTCAGGGAACAATAGCAGGAGAGCTGAACCCCTGGGGATGTTTTGAGGAGACACTCCCAGTCTTCTGGGCGGCCAGGGGAAGCAGGCAGCTTCTCCGGTGATAGCCACTGGCAGAGCGGACTGGCAACCAAGGCACGTGAAAGATATGCCTGAGGTAGTACTGGCCGGGACAGAGCGCAGGGATTAGAAGACTCCCAGCGAGGCTTCTTTGCTTATCTTCAGACTAATCTGGCCCTCAGGGGATGAAAGCTGAGACAAAGGGCTGGAAATCACAGACTGAGTAAGGCCTATTTGCAGCCCTAGTCTGATCAGGGAAAATAGCGTTGACAGAAATAAATTCTGTGAACTTGTTCTGTTCCAGCAGCAACATCAATCAGGGACATTAATCCAGTTCCAGCCCTGTCCCTGGGCTGGAACTGAGTGAATCGCCCCAGCCCCTATCAAGTACCCAGGTTGTCAGGCCTCACCTCCCCCTGCCAAGCAGTAACAGGTAGTAGAGGACTGGCGGTGGACCCACAGACCTCACTGTGGCACAGGCAGGTGCAAACCTCCGGAGCATCTGCTAATTGGAGGAAACTGGATCACAACTGTTACCACCCACTGGGTGTGACAGAGGGGCAAGGTGGCAAAGGAGGCATCAACCTTCCCAGACTAATCTACTTGCTGTGGGGGGTGCCCTCCTGACCTCACAGAGCACTGGAGTGAATTATACTAGAGCTTCCAGCAGATCCCTGCTATCTAGTTGCCAGAGACTTTTTAAATCTTCCATTTGAGATCGGTGCTGGCTAGGACAATTGATTGAGACCTCTTCAACTGGGCCAATCACCCGAGGACTTTCCAAAATGGTACCCTGGGTGTGTGGTAGTGGGAAGGTTTTATTTGGCTTTTTCAATTATTGCCTGTGGGGGGTGCAGCAACTTAATTCTGGTATTCCTTCACAGCTCAGATTTCAATCCAGAGTAACAGATTCTCTAGGGTAAGACAAAGACCAGCTGAAAATAAGACAGAGCCACTTAACCCCACCACACCAAGAAGGTCCCCAGTTT